>SRLM01002591.1:0-78264 GCA_015708895.1 Populus ilicifolia | reverse complement strand
TATAAAACCATGATAAAAATGCACTTTTGAGTACTAATCAGTTGCATATTAAATTATTATATTATTTATGTTATTTTGTTAAAAGTAACAACTAAAGAAAAGATATAATATATAATTTAAAAAAATGAGCAAAAAAAATATAGATAAGTTTGGTTTCGTAGCCTCCCTAACCTAAGCAATTAAGCTCGAAGGGGTGTTTTAACACCTAATACCCTAAAGTCAACTGACTTGGGAGCTATTAGCCTAATGCTTGTTACATAGGTTGAGGAGAAAAGCTTAAGAAAATCAAACATTGCACTATCTACGTATCAATATCTGCAATCAGAGTTATTAAACTCGTAGAGGTATCTCAATACCTAATGCCCTTAAGACCAACTAGTCTGGGAGTCATTAGCTGAAAGCTCATTACATGGGTCAAAGATGCATGGTGTTTTAAATTATATGTATATATATATTTTTTAAAAAAAAAAAAGAAGACAAAAATAATAATCTCAACTCAAGGAAGTTAACCTTAAACATTAGAATAAAAATTTTGTTTTCTTTCAAGAAAAGCCCCATAATTATGTGATCAATATTGAGCATAAAAGAAAGGTTTATTCATATCTTGTTAAGAGGTATTGAGCAAATATATAAATTTAATGAGAGTTTGTTTATCTGGATAGATTAATGGAAGTTGAATGATGAATATCTTGCTTTATGGAATTTGCAAAGTATTTTTCTATTTTAACACTTTGATTACTAGGGACTAGTAATAAGTTGGTTGGAGGGTGTGATTAGTACTTAAAAGTTTATTTTTATCAAGATTTTATGTCATCATTTTTGCACTTGAAGTATCAATAACTCCTTAACTAAAACATGTTTTATAATAATATATCTAATAATATAAGATACCTTTAATTTATGGTAAATGTTCATTTTAAATGCAAGCCTATCACATAAATGAAAGGATTAATTGATGAATTTAAAAACTGAAATTGAAAGGACAAAGAGATGGTCAAACTTAAAAAAGAGATGTCGGTGCAATCCAAACCGGAACATTGTTCTGTAATTGGGTCATATCTCGAGCTGTAGATCTCAGATTTAGGTCTACTTTATATGGATGGAAAGGTAAGACATAGGCCTACAACTTTTATATGAATCCCAAGATTTAAAAAGATCATTTTCAAGTCCAAATTGTAGCAACAACAAAGAAGTCTGAATCTATGCTCCAACCGGAGCACTGTTCAGTATTTGGTCGATATCTAGAGTTTTAGAAATCCAAATAACCTCAATTGTTTACATAAGAAATCTGAGATAATTTTCTACAACCTTTATGTTTTCAAGTGGTTCCAATTTTGACGTTATCAATGATGTTTTAAGCAGACATAAGAAGATAAGGATTGTCACAAAGTCAAAAGTTGGCCACCCACTCATCGATTGGTTATCAAATCAATAGTTCTTAATTTTGGCCTATAAAAGGAGGCATTTGCAATGCATTTAGGCATCTTGATTTCTAGATTAAGAACATGCTCATGCTTTCTCTCTTTGTATTTTTTTGTAATGTTGATGCTTTTCTTTCATTAATATCAAGCTTATATCTTTCATTTCCTTTCCTTTACTTAGTTAACTCTTATCTTATTTATGTTCTTATTTTATTTATTTATTTTTCTTTCTTTTATTATGTTAAGCTAAGTTTATTATGTCAAGGTGAAAAGATTACACAAATGGTGTAAGAATAAGTATAGTGTAAACTTAATATAGACTTTAATGTTTGATACTAACATATTTTGTTTTTGTTATCTTATTCACTCTTTAATACTTTGCTTGTTAAATGAATAATCTTGATTTATGTTGTATATCAATTAGTACAACAAATGCTTGGCAATTTCATAGTTCATATTATATGGTATAACCGACACCTAAGTTATGAAAGGAACTTTAAGAATTTAGTATCAAACAAGATAACTACATGAGCAAGGGACTATCTGTATCTATGTATCAATATATGTAACCCAAGTTATTACGCTCAAAGGGGTGTCTCAATGCCTGATGCCTTAAGACTAAGGAGTCATTAACTGAAAGCTCGTTAGATGGGTTAAAGAAGCATTGTGTTATATGTATATATATTAAAAAAGCAAAAAAAAATAATCTCAACCCAAGAAAGTTAACCTTAAACATTAGAACAAAATTTTATTTTTGTCCAAGAAAAGTTCCATAACTATGTGTTGATATATTGAACACAAAAGAAAGCTTTATTAATATGTTGGTAAGGAGGTATTGAGCAGATATATAAATTTAATAAAAAATTTTATTTGGATAAATCAATGAAAGTTGAATGATGAATATCTGCTCTATGAAAATTGCAAATTATTTTTTTAATTTTAATGCTTTGATTACTATGGATTAGTTATAAGTTGGTTAGGGGGGTGTGATTAGTATTTAAAAGTGTATTTTTTATCAAGGTTTTATATTATAATTTTGTACTTAAAGTATCAATAACCCTTTAATGAAAGCATGTTTTATAATAACAAGTTTGATACTATAAGATACATTTCATTTATAGTAAATATTTATCTTAAATGAAAGTTTATCATATAAATAAAAAGATTGATTAATAAGTTTCAGTACTACAATTAAAAGGATAAAGAAGGGGGCCAAACTTAGAAAAGAGATGTAAGTTCAACCCAAACTGAAACATTGTTCGGTTATTGGAACATATCTAGAGTTATAGATCTCAAATTTAGGTCTGCTCTATATAGATGCAAAGCTAAGACATAGGCCTAAAAAATTCATAAGAAGGCAAGACTCAATTCTACTGTTTGGAAGTCCAAATCTTAGCAACAACTGAAAAGTCTGAATTTATCATGCAGCCCAGGCACTATTCATTTTTTAGCCCATATCTTGAGTTCTAGAAATGCAAATGACCTTAATTTTTTTTCTAGAAAGCTGAGATAATTTTCTAGAACTTTCATGATTGAAGTTTGTTCGAATTCTAACGTTATTAATGATGTTTTATTCAAACAATAAGATAAGAATTGTAACCAAGTCAAGAGTTGGTCACCCACTCATCATTTAATCATCAAATCAATAGTTTTCAATTTTGGCCTATAAAAGAAGGCATTTGACATGCATTTAGACATCTTGCTTTCTAGATAAAGATCATGCTCTTGCTTTCTCTCTTTATATTTTTTGTAATGTTTATGCTTTTCTTTCATTAATATCAAGTTTATACCTTTCATTTCCTTTCCTTAGTTAACTTTTATCTTATTTATGTTCTTATTTTTTTTCTTTCTTTTATTATTTTTAGCTAAGTTTATTATATCAAGGTGAAAAGGTTATACTAATGGTGTAAGAATAAGTATATTGTAAACTCAATATGGACTTTAATGTTTGATACTAACATGTTTTGTATTTGTTATCTTGTTCACTTTTTAATACTTTGCTTGTTAAATAACTAATCTAGATTTATGTTGTATAACACTTGGTATAACAAATGCTTGACACTTTCATAGCTCATACTGTATAGTATAACCGACACCTAAGCAATGAAAGGAACTTGATTTGTTGTTAACATAGGCTATAATCAAGAATTCTTAACGAGATTTATAAGTATTAGCAATAATAAAATAAGATGACTAATGTAATCATGTTAACAATTTATAATCTGATTGAAATCTCCTTTATAGGTGGTTTTCAATTCAGTAAAAAAAGTTTATACTATACTTGTTTGAAATATCATTAATGAATCCTATAACATTAACATTTGTTTTTATCATTGTTTGATTCTCATATTGATCTTTCATTTTAAATTTCTCATCAACTTTTTCTTCTTCTTCTTCTTCTTCTTCATTATTATTATTATTATTATTATTATTATTATTATTATTATTATTATTATTATTATTATCGTTGTTGTTGAATTATTGTTGTTTATAATTTATTCAATTAACCTCTTTTTGGTTTGACCCCGGTCTTGCCGGGTTATTTATTAGCTTGACACTCCTGCACTTGAGAGAAAACATCAATCTTTTGATCGTGTTAATATATATACAACTTTCAATAGACATTAAAAGGACTTATTGAATGTGTAAGGCTAACTATCTCAATAGCACTCTAATGAAGACTGATATCCTTGAGGGAAAGTACCTCTTACACATATGATCATGAAAATTAAAATAAACATATATCCTATCATGGTTACTAATATCTACTAAACCATATGACTAAACACCACATCTTTAACACATTTATAAGCGTGTCAATTCTATGTCAACTTTTTGATTTAATATATTTTCTAACTAATTCTCATTTTTTTTATTATACTCATTGAATTATTGTCATCATATCCCTGATAACTTCTTAATTAAAATTATATTTCTTCACCCATGTTATATTCATCATTTATGTTTTGAATTGTCAAACTCACGTAACATCACAATCATCCATATTTGTGTTTTAATCTAATCACATTTATAAAATCATCCCAAATACTTCTCATTCATGGTCCAACCAATTTAGGGTTCATTACTTCTCACCATACCTTTAGATCATAATTAATTTAATTAAGAATTCATCAATGTCAATTTTCAATACCAATATCTATCATATCAATTATAGCTCATCCATATATTTTTCAATCTTAATATTCGTTCATTTATGGCTCATTCATATACATTTGATTCTTAAAATGCTTTGTGCCTATTTATGGATCATTGATGTATTTTTCAATCTCAAGTACTTTTTATGCCTATTTATGACTCATTCATATACTTTTTCATCCTAAGTATTTCTTATGCCCATTTATAGTACATTCATATATTTTTTTAATCTTAAATATTTTTTATGTCCATTTATGGCACATTTATATATTTTTCATTCTCAAAATGCTTTATGCCCATTTATGGCTCATTCATAAATTTTTCAATTTTAAATACTTTTTATGTCCATTTATGACACATTCATATATTCTTTATGAGCAACATGGCACATCTATATTATTTATAATTTTCAATTATTTTTAAAATTCTTGTAACCCATACTTCAATACATGATAATCCTATTTTGTTATAGCTAGATTAATATTTAGTATAACAAGTTTATTATTGGGGTTGGTTTAAATTTCACATATTAACTTGACTATCAAGGTCAAATTAAATTTCATCAATAATCCTATCATTATGGTTGATTTAAGTTTCATAAATAATCTTGTCATTACAGTTAGTTTAAGCATAAACAATCTCACTATTATAGTTGGTTTAATTCTTAAAGTAACCCTTACTCATGTGGTTAGCTCAATATCTTTTAATCCATATTCCTTGCTTATGTAGGTGACTTAATACTTTTCAATCTATAGCCCCTATATATATGATAGACTCATTTCATTTTTATCAATAGCCTCGCCCAAAAAGTTGTCTTCATTTAATTTTTATAGTCCATATCTAAGTTCCTTTTATTTTTGTGAACAAGATAACAAATACAAAATATTTTAGTATCAAATATTAAAGTTCATGTTGAGTTTACACTATATTTATTCTTACACTATTAATGTAATATTTTCAAACAAGATAAGAACATAAATAAGATGAAAGTTAACTAAATAAAAGAAATGAAATGAGAAGCATAAACAAAAGATTAATATAAGTAAAACTTAAGCATAACAATAAAAAGAGAGAAAGTGTATGATCTTGATTTGAAAATCAAGATGCCTAAATGCATGGTAAATGCTTTGATTAATATTTAAAAGTGTATTTTTATTAAGGTTTTATATCATCATTTTGCACTTGAAGTATCAATAACTTCTTAACTAAAACATGTTTTATAATAGTATATCTAATAATATAGATACCTTTAATTTGTGGTGAATGTTTGTCTTAAATTCAAGTCTATCATATAAATAAAAGGATTGATTAATGAGTTTAAGAACTAAAATTGAAAGTAAAAAAGGATGGTCAAACTTAAAAAAGAGATACTAGTGTTGTCCAAACTGAAATACTATTTGATAATTGGGTCATATTTGGAGCTATGGATCTCGAATTTAAGTCTACTTTATATGGATGGAAAGGTAAGACATAAGCATATAACTGTCATATAGAGGTCTGTTTTAAAAAGACTGTTTTCAAGTCTAAATTGTAGCAACAATGAAAAAATCTGAATCTATCCAGCAATCTAGACACTGTTTAGTGTTCAACTTATATCTTAAGTTCTAAAAGTCCAAACGATCTTAATGTTTTTTAAAAAAAGCTCAGACAATTTTCTACAACTTTTATATGAGGTCTAGTTTAAATTTTAACGTTATCAATAATGTGTTAAATAGATAAGAGAAGATAAGGATTGTCACCAAGTCAAGAGTTGGCCTCCCACTCATCAATTAGTTATCAAATCAATAATTTCTAATTTTGGCCTATAAAAGAATGCATTTACCATGTATTTAGGCATCTTGGTTTCCATATCAAGATTATGCTCTTACTTTCTATTTTTGTATTTTTTATAATACTCAAATTTTGCTTTCATTAATATCTTGTTTATACCTTTCAATTTCTTTCTTTTCCTTTACTTAGTTAACTTTTATCTTATTTATATTGATCTTGTCTTATTTATTTATGTCAAGGTGAAAAGGTTACACTAATAGTGCAGGAATAAATATAGTGTAAACTTAACATAGAATTTAATGTTTGATACTAACATATTTTGTATTTATTATCTTACTCACTCTTAATAAATTGCTTGTTAAATAGTTAATCTAAATTTGTGTTGAACAACCCTTGATATAGTAAATACTTGACACTTTTATAGCCTAATTATATAGTATAATCAACATTTGTGCTATGAAAGAAACTTGATTTGTTGTTAACATAAGTTATCACCATGAATATGTGACAACATTTACAAGTATTGGCATTACTCAAATAAGATAATTAATATAATCATGTTAATAAATTATTATCCAATTGGAACCTCCTAAAGAGTTTATATTATACTTATTTGAAATATCATTAGTGAATCCTTTAACCCTGATAATTATTTTATATTTGTTTAATCCTTACATCAATATCACATATCAAAACTCTTTTCAATCCTTTTCTCTTATTATCTATTTCTTTATTTGTAGTTTATATAGTTAACATTTCTATGGTTTGATGCTGGTCTTGTTAAGTTATATATTACTTTGACACTTCTACACTTGGAAGAAAACATCAATTTTTTAGTTGCGTCAGAATATTTATTTTGATAAGGCAATCAAACAATTTGATTTCATCAAAAATATGGATGAACCTTGTGTTTGTAAAAAAGTTAGTGGGAATGATGTTGTTTTTTAAATCTTATATGTAAATGACATATTACTACTAGGAAATGACATTCCTTTACTTCAATCAGTAAATATTTGGTTGTCTAAGAATTCCTCTAAAAAGGATATAGGAGAATCAATCTATATAATAGGAATTAAGATATGAAGGGATGGATATAAAAAATTGCTTGGATTGTCTCAATCTACTTGCATAAACAAGATGCTAAAATGGTTTAGCATGGAAGAACTTAAAAGAGGAAACTTACCGATTTCATATAAGATATGTCTCTCCAAAGACATATATCCTAAAACACAAACTGAGAGAGATAGAATGGAAACGATTACCTATGCTTCAGCTATATTATTCATTCTCTATGCAATGCTATGTACTAAACTAAATATATCTTATACCTTAAGCATAAAAATAGATATCAATCTAATCGTGGTAATAGTCATTAGAAAATAGTTAAACATATTCTTAAATACTTAAGGACTAAGAATGTTTTCCTGGTCTTTGGAGGAAATGAACTAAAAGTTTATGGTTATTTAGATGCTAGTTTTTAATCAAATATTAATAATGACACGATAAAAAAAATTGATGTCTTCTCCCAAGTGCAGGAGTGTCGAAGTAATAAATAACCCGGCAAGACCGAGGTCGAACCACAGGGAGGTTATTGTACAAATTATAAATAACAAGAATACAACAACAACAATAATAACAATAATAACAATAACAACAATAATAGTAATAACAACAACAACAACAACAACAACAACAACAATAATAATAATAATAATAATAGTAATAATACTAATAATAATAATAATAATAAAGAAGAAAAGGAAGAAGAAGAGAACTTTGAGATGAAATATTAAAGTAAGGATTAAACAATGATAATAACAAATGTCAAGGTTAGAGGTTCCACTAATGATATGTCAAACAAGTATAGTATAAACTCTTATTGTTCAATTGGAAACCACACATAAAGGAGGTTCCAATCAGATTATAGATTGTTAACATGATTACATTAGTCATCTTATTCAATTAATGCTAATACTTGTAAATTTTGTCAAGCATTCATGATTATAACTTATGTTAACAACAAATCAAGTTCCTTTAATAGCTCAAGTGTCGGTTATACCATACAGTATGGGCTATGAAAGTTTCAAGCATTTGTTGTACCAATTGTTATACAACATAAATCAAGATTAGTCATTTAACAAGCAAAGTATTAAAGAGTGAACAAGATAATAAATATAAAACATGTTAGTATTAAACATTAAAGTCCATATTAAGTTTATACCATACTTATTCTTACACCATTAGTGTAACCTTTTCACCTTGACATAATTAACTTAGCTAGACATAATGGAAGAAAGAAAAATGGATAATCAAAATAAGAACATAAATAAGATAAGAGTTAACAAAGCAAAGGAAAGGAAATGAAAGGCATAAACTTGATATTAATGAAAACAAAGCATAAAGAATACAAAGAGAGAAAACAAGAGCATGATCTTGATCTGGACACCAAGATGCCTAAATGCATGGCAAATGTCTCCTTTAGAGGCTAAAATTGGGAACTATTGATTGATGACTAATTGATGAGTAGATGACCAACCCTTGACTTGATGAGAATCCTTATCTTCTTTTGTCTACCCAAAACATCATTGATTACATCCAAATTAGAGCCACTTGAAAACATGAAAGTTTTATGCAATTGTCTCAGCTTTCTTGTGTAAAAAATTCAGCTCATTTTGACTTCTAGAACTCCAGATATGGCCAAAATACTAAACAGTGCTCGGGCTGGAGGACAGATTCGGGCTTCTTTGTTGTTGCAATAATTTGGACTTGAAAATGGCCTTTTTAGATCTTGGGCTCCATATGAAAGTTGTAGGCCTATGTCTTACCTTTCCATTCATATAGAGTAGACCTAAATCTGAGATCTATAGCTCCAGATATGACCTAATTACCGAACAGTGTTCCGGTTTGGATTGCACCGACATCTCTTTTATAAGTTTGATCATCTCTTTGCCTTTGCAATTGAAGTTCTTAAAGTCATCAATCAATCATTTCATTTATGTGATATGCTTGCATTTAAAATGGATATTTACCACAAATTAAAGGTATCTTATATTATTAGATAGATTATTATAAAACGTACTTTAGTTAAGGAGTTATTGATACTTTAAATGCAAAATGATGATATAAAACCATGATAAAAATGCACTATTGAGTACTAATCAAATAATAACAAATCTCAGTTATGATATATGTTTTTACTCTAAATAGAGGTGTTGTGAGTTCTAAACAAGAAACCACAATAGTTTCTATAATTGAAGAGGAATGCATAGATGTTCAAGGTGACAAAAGAGGTTGTTTGGATTAAGAAATTCATTACTGAACTTGATATGGTTCCTAGCATTATTGATCCAGTAATCTTGAATTGTGACAACAATGTAGCCATTACACAAGCAAAGGAACTAAAATCTCATCAAAGATCCAAAAATGTACCTAGGTGGTGATTTTATCTTATTAGAGAAATCATAAAAATAAAAAATGTAAAATAGAGCAAGTATCCACTGAAGGGAATCTTGTGATCTTCTCACTAAAGCATTGTCCCAACATATGCATAATCACTATATGGAGAGATATGGTATTACATACATAGTCAAATAGCTTTAGTGGAAGAGATTGTTAATTTATATAACAAGTAGCCAATCAATTGGTTACATGTGACACTATTTTATTCATGTGGAACATATTTAATTTTGTTAAATAAAAACATTATTTATATTTAATATTCATTAATATTTAATTTATCAGTTTAATATTTGATAAATTAATCTAAAGTAAAGATAAAGTTCATGGAACAAAAACACTTTGCCTAGAAAATTATAAAGATGTTATAATTATGAAATTTTTATTACATCAAAGTATTTATTTTAAATGTTACAGGTTAATGCTCTCTTAATACTATATATTTTTTAAAGTCATAAAAACTAATATATATTGTGTGATTTTTTTGTTTTATGAAAGTAAGTTGTTGTTCTCATAAGCTAAGGTATAATAGATACCTAGAACTAATATATAGGTATTTGTCACAAGATATGCATACTAAACTGACTCACATGAAAAAATCATATAGAAATATCACATATATTTATGTAAAGGCTCCTTAGTAGGGTAAACCCTTAGGTCGGGTCTTATAACTATGGTTTTAATTAGAGATCCGAGCCTGCATGGCTAGGCTAAGTCTTTGAAAAGCTTAAGGCCATGTTTGGCTTTACATTAATTTTTTTAAAAAAATGCAATTTTTTAGGTCTATAAGGTTTGTTTGGTAAACACGTCCCAATAAAAATTTCAAGCCTCATTTTTTTTTTTTAGTGTTTTTCCAGACATGGTATTAGTCAATTTCTAATTAAAATATAAGGATTTATTTTGCAATTAATTTGGAGTTTTGTTTCTTTTTTATTGTTTCATATTAAATATTTGAAATTACGACGCACACATGAGGTGTTTTTTTGGTATTAAATAAATTAGTTTCCATTCACAAAAAAAACAAAAAAAAATCTTGCTTTTAAAAATATAATTTTATTTTAAATTGCATTTGGTCAAATTCTAAAAAATCTTCATGCATATTTTTTTAAAAAAAATAAAAAGTATATTTTTATCATACTTTGAAAAATACAAAAAAAAATAAAGTAATGGGTATCATAACAAGTTTGTGATTATGCATTAGGATCTGACTAAAATTTCAAAAACACTGTTAATTTTTTTAGTCTTATAATGATTAGGTTTTAACTTGATAAGAGAAGGACTTTCTTGTTAAGAAAAACTTTTCTTAAACCTAAAACAGACCAATGAATGAAAACAACCTTAGAAAAAATAATCAATTAACAATGCAGTTTATCATAGATGAGAAAATAATCAATTAACAATGTAATTTATCATAGATAGTATGTACTAAGAGTGATGCGTTTTTCTCGTGCACAACTGATCTTTTTATTCAAAATTTTGCAAACCATTAAGCTTGGTAATAACTATAATACTTTGTGGCAACTCTTGAACCTATTAATCATATTTTTATGATTATTTCCCAATACTTACAAACACCACCCCCCTCCCCCTCGATTTAAAAGTTATACTGACAGCACACACAACATAAAATTCTCTTATCTCATCAAAAATCTTTTCTAAATACAATTACTTCTATTTACACATTTATTAAATATATAATACCATAAAATTTTAAGCAAGGTTTTTCATCTCCCTTAATTTCTCTCATGGCTGACGATAAAGACACAAGAATTTATAAAAAAAAGATCAACATTTTTCTTCAATTGTGGTTGTTATTTTTACTATTGATATACTCATCAAGCAACAATTCATCAAATCAATTATTTCCATAAAAAATACAAAAACCCTAGAATGTTTATTTTTTGGGGGGGTCAATCCCCTCATCACCAAATCACTAAAACAAGAAAAGTAATCGTAGAAAACATCTTTCTTACACAAATTCAACTCAATTAATGGTTTACTTTACAAGTTATCATTAGAGCCTTCTTCCTTCTCCAAATAATGTTTGATTATCTCTCTAAGTTCTAACCTCTTATTAGAATCAATTTCTTCCTAACTCATTCTATCTCCAAGAATTAAGAAGAAAAAGAAAAAGAAAAAAAAAAGAAATGAAAAGAAACGTTGCCTCCACCCTTTTTGCTACTAGAATTTTGGGGCAGCTTATAAGAAAAAGGGAGGTGGAGTTGTTTTTGTATAATTATAAAATCATTTATGCAGGTAAATGGAGGGTTTATACAGACAAACAATATTATGCATGAGTAAATTTATATTTTCATTTACTTGGAGTTTCATTATACTTTTCTCTAAAGGTTTTTTCCCAATTCATGAATTTTCTTCTAATAATATATTATCTTGTTAGAATTTATTCAATTTATAATGATGTTTACCGTACTATTTTATCAATTTAAACTAGAGGTTTACAAATTTTACTTATCATGGCTTTTGTTATTTTTTATAATTCTTTTTATTTGAATTTATCTATAAAAACAAGTTTTGCATATTGCAGCTAAAGCTTTCTTGACGCACCATCATGGTTGGTATATTTAATTTCCTTTTCTTTCCTTTGTGTTTACTTGTTCTTTTTCATCCTCTTTTGAATATGTTATCTTTCTATGTTAGTAGTTTTGTTTATGCTTAATTATTTCTCCTTTATGAGTTTCGTATTTGAATTATAAATGGATTGGAATTTTGTTTTTTTTTTTGTTTATTTCTTTTTCACCATAGAGAAATTATGGGGTGGTTTCACTGATGGGGTTACATACATGTTTAATTTTTATTATGCAAATCATTTTGTAAAGCTTCATAGTCTGCACGTTAGTCTTTTCTTTCTGCTACTTTATACTTTATTAAATTATTATTTTTAATCTTCCCTTTGAATTTTCTATTTGTTTCTATATGATTGAATCTATTTATCTTCGAGTAAAGAAGAGTGCTAGGATTGCATTCCTAAAATTTCTTTTTGTTCTTTGTTTAATCTGTTTCAATTTATGGACTATTAAAATATTATTTCGAGGTTTTTATTAGTTGGCTCGTGGTTTTGGTGATTGGATTATTCTTGTAAATAATTATGGGAACACATTGCAAATTTTAACCAATTACAGAAAGTAACATATTTTTGAAAAGTTAAAGGGAACAACTTTAACGCTCTCTCAAATATAAAATCATATATCAACAATGTATATTGAATTAATATTTTTAATCATACACATATATTGCATGATCATGAAATGAAATGATAAAATGTTTTGGAATTAAAATTTATCATTCCAATAAAAAAATATTAAATAGAATAGAATTGATAAGGACTCAATTGTCCAACTATTAAAGATATATTGTAATAATATGATAGCAATTTTTTTTCTTTAAGAATTGAAAACATTCTAATGGCACATAGCATATAAAGTTGAAGTATTTGGTTGCTAGAGAGAGTCTAGAAACCATTAGTTTCAATTAAAAACATTAGTTGCACTTATATGATTGTTGACCCATTGATCAAGAAGGATTGCCTCTCAAGGCATACAAGGAGCATTTCATTAAGATGGGTCTTTTACTGTGATACTTTGTACGTTAAAGTAGTTATAAAAATTGACACTTATGCACAATTATATTATATACTTATGCCTTTTATGTTCTTCCGTTATACATGTGTGTGTGGTTGATGAACAAGAAATGTTCTAAGAAGACAGATTATAGGTGTCATTAAATTATAAAAGATTGTGTTAGTGATGGTTGTAAATATGGTAAAACATGGAAGAGAATATTACATGTATGCTGTATGACTTATGACTCCTATTAATGACCTAAGTAATTATAATGTGACCTAAGCTAATTATAATGTGACCAAAGTAATTTTTTAATTTATTGAAGCGGCCCAGTAACCTTGTGCAAGCATTTATGTTTAACTTAGATTTACAATTAAAGATAAATTGATAAATTTTACCAATTAATTTGTTTAATAATCACTGAGGAACTTAAAGAATCATGATGGATAATTATCCTCCTAATTATGTTCTTGATACAGAAGAACACCAAATAAATCATAATAGATAATTGATAACAAAATTTATACGATATCCCTCACCAAAAGAATAGATGACGATGGGAGGAAGGCGTGAGTTTTTATTTTTTAACAAGGGTTTCTTCAGATATTATGGTTTCCAATGATATGCAATTCCATCCTACTGTTTTATTTTATAGAATGTTATAGGGTTACTGCTTGCAGTCTTTGTATGGTACCTCTCATAAGCAATTAGACAATTCCGATATCAGGGTTAGGGACTATGTATACAAAATCCAACAAATGCACTGTTCTAAGATACAAACATGCAGATCAGTGGATGAGCTTCCGTCCCTGAGGCATCCCAACTATTCATTGAACTTGGGGATGGGACTCCCTAATCTTAGCAGAAAACCAACTTGAATGATAGTAGAGGATGCCTTTAAGATTTCCTTTTCTGTTCTCCTGCCAGTTCCATGGCGTCCCTATGATGCAGCAAGGAAAAATATCAAACACAGTACAGCATGATGATCAAGAACATCAAAAGGCTGGCTTACATACCTAATCAAGATGTTAGGGCGCATGGAAATTTCAATTTGGAGTAATATATTGCCTTGCATCAGGTGGCGTGTTATACGCTCAACCTGTATTTTCTGAAATCCATTAAAACCTCTTATAGATTGAAAGAAAGAAACGGTTAAAACAATAAAATGAGACAAATACCTCCGGGATCTTTGATGAGAAAATGTCAGAAACAATCAATTCAATGTCTTTGTCATCCAAAGAAATCTTTTTATTCTGATTCCCTTTTCCATTTAAATTTTCTTCTTGATCCATTGTAGTAGGAGAAATACATAAATATGCGGGATCTGCAAGCGCATTAGAAAATGTAATAGGACACAACTGTAGAGTCAATTGTATATATGTAAAGGGAAAAGGTGATCACATATGGTGAATTGTTAGACAAACGGTAATGACACTTAATCTGGAAAGCAAAATAAGGACATAAGAAGATGGTTAGACATTGAATCATTTGATAGACCATGTTGACCAAGAAATTAGAAGGCAAACAGAAAATCAAGGGTTTGGAACTTTGGATTAACAACTAAAATAAACAGGATACAACTGACACTCCTTGTTGGGACTACCCAATTAGATTTCGAAGGCTTTTAAGTCAAATAATAATTATCCAAAAGATGTCATCCATTGTGTTACCCTCTCTCTCGACCATTTATGGCAAATGATAGAATCAAGTATCATACCTATGTGTATAAAAACTTCAGCTATTCCTGGATGGGAGTTGTGAATTTGCTGACGAACATTTTCACCGATTTCATGAGCAGCACTAACACTAAGAAAAGGATCAACCTGCAAGTATAAATCAAGAGGGAAACCACAAGGTCAAATGTCTTAACAATAATTCAGTTTTTCAACTAAACTTCGAATTGTACCACAAAAGCATCAAACAACTTGACATTCAGAAGAACAACCCACCACAATATGTACATCAAGGTATAGAGATGAACCAGCCCTCCTTCCTCTCAAGCGATGGCATCCCTGTAAAAAATTACAAAGGATTCTTGAGCAACAATGCAAGGAAGCAAAGAACAACTAAAAGTACTCAACCATCATTCAACATATATGACAGGACTAATGATAAAGTACACTTTACAGGCCATGCAAAAGGGATGATCACATTTTTATTCCTTTCTACCTTTTATTGATAATTCTATTAAACTCCATCAACTTCAAAATTTCCATTTGAGTAGTGATAAAATCTCCAATCAGGTATATGGTTCTACAAAATCCCTTAAATGACTCGTAAAGTATCATGATAAAGTGAAAAGATCTAGAGATGCTTGTATTCCCCAAAATATGAACAAATAAGTAAAAGAAATTACACTTCATAGTTTTACATGGTATTCAAAAGTCTCAGTAATTTCATGGGTGGTATGGCCATTCCACTGGTTATTAATTATTGAGATCAAAACGCCCCCCCCNACAAAACCCCCCCCCCCCCCCACCCGAACTGTCCCAGCAAATAATAATAAAAAGTTCCCTTGGAATTTTTTATTAACTGGTAATCATATTTGCGATCAAATGTGTATTATTTTTATATAGTGTGAGTTTTGATAGAACGAGCATGTAAGCTTATTAAAAGTCATACTTGGATGCATGAACAAAAATTCATGGACAACCTGCAAAACTTGAAAGAGTATTTTCTGCTGTATTAAATTTCTTAGGTATGTTAAGCACTACAAGGTCTCTTGCTGCAAAAGCTGGCATCATGTCTCTGGCATTCCGAGCAGACTCATGGAAAAGGAGATGGTTGTACAGAAGAACCACATTCATTACTGATTAGCAGTTAGCATCATATCTGACTATTCTATGTTTATGAATCAAATTTAATGCAAAGCCAGCCAACCAAAGATGTTGAGCTGAAAAAGTTGAACTGTCCCATTAGTTTTAGGTTCAATACATGGGACAAAATTGCAAACTGACAAAACTAAAAGGAAATTTCATTGTCATGGGAAATCCACAGCTATTAGCTTATGCATTTTCCACTATTGTTAAGTAGCGACTTGCAGTATTCTGAACCTATGTCAGCAACCAAAAGAGCCTAAATGATAGGTAATATTAAGTGAATAGTGAACAGCAAACAAATGACCATAGAAGTTCTGAAAAGAAAAGGGTTTATAGGAATAAAATCCCGATGCCTACCTGGACTCCCTGAACTTGTAGTATTGTTTGCTTTATAGGATACAGATCTTCCTCTGGGATTGCAGCATCTACCAATTCCAAAACACTATGATTTGTCCATAACATGATGTCAGATAAGGAGATTCATGCCGCTAGAAAATGCATCTGATGCTAGGTGAAAGATTAAGTCAAAGTAATTGGAGGTATACCTCTGGTACCCTGATTCAAGTCCAGCTTTAAGTATCATACCCGAGACAACAAGTCCAGCAAGAGGATCCAGAAACTTTACTCCAAGAATAGCCCCTCCTAAAGTGATGAAGAATAAATTGATGGTCAACTAGCATCAGTGATTTAAAAACACTTGGGAGAAATGAATGGGCAGAACAAGAAGATTAAAAGTGTATCGAATCCTATCTATTAGAAGAATTGGAAAACAGTTTTTCCAAAGATGAAACAGGCTATATCACTATATGGCTTGTGCTTTATAAGACGTATAGAAATGGCCATGGTACCAAGGGTTAGCACAAGTGGTTAAAATTTGGCCAAGGATACCAGGAGGTCCTCTGTTCAAAGTCTTGCTTTTACATCTGCCTATGTTTTACCAATAAATAAATCACTTCAGTGAAACTAAAGATAGAAGAAAAGCGGGCCAGCACTTTGCCCAAGTCAATAGGATGAACCAGGTTACAGCCTCACGTCATAATATGCTATGAAAAGGCACCATAAAATACTTTGTGCAGGAATGATGAGAAAGAATAGGGCTAAGTGTTATTCATCATTCACGCAGACATTGACATTTCAAAAACACTTAACAGTTGGCACCAAAATAAGAAATTTTGAAATAACAATTGGCTGCCTAGTATATAAGACAGATTTTTTTATATAAATTAAGTGAAACACATCTTGCAAGCATGATTTCAGCTTTCACATCAGTTTAATTTTAGGAATCTTATAGATCCAAAACTTACTGAGGTCTTGATAATGTGTTTTTTGACAAATCTTCCATGACATTAAATCAAATTCAGATTTTTAAATGGATCATGTACTGATTATTAATCTACAGACTGTCATTATGTTGAAGTAATTCTAAACTATACACTGCAAGTCTTAAACAAATTATGCAGCTTAGTTAACATATCTTGGAACAATTAGCTTCATGTTCAACTTAGACCAAACCATACTGAATGCCAGCTATATGAATAAAACCTTCTTACCAACACCAACAAGAGCAACAACAGATGAAATGGCATCTGCACGATGATGCCAAGCATTTGCTTTCATTAGTCCACTTCCTTGCCTTTCCCCAGCTCGTTTTGTTATCCAGAAAAGCCTGCAGGAAAAAGAAACATGAGGTGACACAAAGATAAATGAGCCAAGATCATAGATTTCAATAGAAAAGGAAGCTGGAAAAGATGTTATAGACAGGAAATAGACAAGCCACAGAGCAGGGAATGTGGTTAGAGTGTTATCTTCTGCACAAGAAATAAAGGATGTAGAGTGGGATGTAAGGATCATAGATACATATATAGACAGAATACAGAAACCTCCTAGTTGTTTTTGCCTTTGGAAGCCATGGACACGGATGTGTGTGTATAGAACCATTGCAAAAGAAAAGACTTCAAGGATATGTCCATCAATATAAAGTTATTATTATCTGAATAGACCGTGGTATATCTGCCAAATGAATAATTTCAAGGCTATTAAACAGGCAAGTGAAAGAGAAGCAACCACCTCTTTCTAAAGAGGAAACAAAAGAGGATTGTCCAGAAATAATGCAACACATCTTACCCTTCTTTAACAGAAATTGATACAATTGTCATACTCAAAGCAAGGATGGGATGATCCATGTCAACCTCATGATGATGCCCGCCTTGAAGATGATTATGCACATGTTCATGGGTCAATGGATGGTTTGCTACCTCAGGCACTGCAGTCAGCAACCCCTGCACACGAAAAAGGTTGATTTCTACAATTTTTTATTCAAAATCCTTTATGAAGTTTATGTGAAGCGGGTAGAGTAATTTTATTCCAAAATGTGAACAAGCTTCATGGTCGGTGCTAATGAAGATGAGAAACAAGAGGAAATGAACTATACAAGTAAAAGATCTAATGCATGCCACCCAATACCACCAGCAGTTGCTAAAAGCATGCAAGATATCCCAAGGGCTCCAAGAGTTTCAAACTTGCCATGCCCTGAGAGGAAGGAAAACCAATTATGAAACCAAGAAACAGGCCCCTATGCACAATGAATCTAAAAGATTATTGTACACCTTATGCGAAGAAAAAAAAAAACTCAGGGACCAAAAATAAATACAGCACATCAAATCTAGCTGTTACTAAGGGTATCCAAGACACATTTGAAGCTAAGGTTCTATAGAACAAAAACGGTGCTCAATACAAGACGGGCAAAACAAACTTTATTATGTGCATATATCATCATGAATCGATTTAATGAACCACCCCGGATCAATTAAAAATCAATCCCAGGATGATTTATCGATAGACAAGCGCAGGCCTTTCTGGATGTTCAAGAGGGAAAACAAAATTCAGATTATTCTCTCCTTCCTCTAAAATATCAATGTTTTCACAAGGACAGATGCAAAAGAAATCCCAACCTAAGACAAGTTAAAACAACCAAATATGTTTTACTAATTTGGACATTACTGCATAGATTTGCTAGGATTAAAAGACATTAATAATCGTTTTTCAACAAATTACATGATTACAGCCTAAAACCTAAACCAAAAGAGAGAGAGAGGGTGAGTAGAGCTGAGGTACAGATTAAAAAAAGTGACCATAAGGGTGTTCTTTATCTTTAGGAGCCATCCCAGCTTTGAAAGACCACAACGCAATCCCACTAAGCACCACGTCAGAGACAGAATGAGCAGCGTCGGCGATGATGGCAGTGCTACCAGATAAATAGCCAGTGAAAGCCTTTCCAGCCGCCAAGCCGATATCGGCAGCGAGTCCCAAACGGAATATACTTTCGCTTTGCTCACCAGGAGAGGGTCGGTGGTGGTGGTCAGAGTGATGGGCATGAGAATGGCCAAAATGCCACCTTCTGTGGATTATGAAAGGAGGAGGGTTGTTATACCCATTGTTATTATTAACTTGGTAGTGAGAATTGAAGGATGGTTGGAGTAGGAAGCTGGCACAGGCACTGCTAGTAGCACTCGTGTGGCGTCCTGAAGAGATAAAATGGGATGGTTTGTACAAAAAGATTGAATTACTAAATCTTTTGTAGAATTTGAATCCCATTATTTTATGTTTTTTGGAAGGAAGGAAATTCAAAGGCCAAAAAAAATGAAGGATGGAGAAGGAGCTAGGGATAGGGAAAGAGATAGGAATATGATTCCGATTCCTCCTCTTCCTCTTCCTCTAGAGGGCACTTGGCATGGCAGGAAAAGAAAGAGAGCAAGAGAGAAGAAACATTATTGTGGCTGGGTTGGCCACAGTCAGCGTCTCTTATTATTTTGATGCTGATATTCGCTAAGATTTTCTTGCCTTAACTAGTCGTTGGAAACCATTTTTTCTTAATGTAATTAAATTTAATTGATCTGAATTCAATTGTTGTATTTTTTAATGATATAAAATTTAATTTAATTTATTTTTTATATTATTATAATTTTTTATTAAAAAAATTAAATAAATGTTTTTAAAACAAGAGCTCACCTCTAATTTATTTTTAAGATTGGATTTTATTTTTATAAATTTTTTAGAGATTAAATTTCATTTAAAATTGAATTCTTAACACTTAATTCCCAAAATAAGATTTTATTAGAATCTCTAAATTAAATTTAATTCAAGAATTCCAAACATTGTAATTAAATTACATTTAAAGTGTCATGAAAAGTGATACTTTTATAAAATATTTTTTGTATAGAAATATATTAAAATAATATTTTTTTATTTTTTATTTTTTATTTTTTTAAAATTATTTTAACACTAGCAAATTAAAACAATATAAAAATAAAATTAATTTAAAAAAAATAATTTTACCAATCTCTCTCTCTATTTACACTGAAATCTCAAAGAGATGCTTAAGCAGAAACCCCTTCTGAAGTTCCAAACCCATTTCTACGCCGAAGTATATTTCCCATGGTTTCTATTAATTAAGTTCGAGGCCAAATTGATGAAAAAATACATTTCATATTCAATTGATATCGGCGTAACATGCTAATGACTAAATTATGATTTCAGGTGTTTTTTTTTATTAAAAAAAAAACAATGATAATGATTAATATTCTTTGACTTCATTGAATCACTGATTATGCGACGTCTCTTCAAATTCTGTGTCCCACATTGTTTGGTGCCACTGCACTGCAGTTAGCAAAGCTTAACCTGAGTGATGCTGGTGCATAGCCTGTAATAATTCCATGCCATCTTGCAACCTCATGGTCGATGCGACTGGAACCATCTTTCCCTCCTCCAACAGTTTAACTAATCTTAAAGATTTCATTTTCAGTGGTCAAACTCACGGATGGCATTTTAATTTCCACTCATCTTTTTGAAATCATCCTTGTTTAAATTCGAAATCGAAAAATGAATACAATAAAATAAAATAAAATAAACAAGGGAAGAGATTCTAGTTACTTTACCAAGACCACGTCCCAATGACGCAGAGGCACCTCTTTTCTCAAGTTTTTAGACACTGGATGCTCAAGAGTATCATCTCGAAGAAAGCAAGAGCTGCAACTTCGTCCTAGTATTAGATGCTTTCAGTCAAAATTTAGTATCGAATCCCAAGTATCTAAACATTTGCATTCGCTGTTAGAATTCTCCTCGTCACAACCACACCCTATAGCGTGTAAATCCCTGTCATTACTTTCACTCTAAGCAATGGATCAGCCCAAGCCAGGCCACATTATGAAAGAAGCTTTCAAGTCAATCAGTGCCATCTTCTGTTTCCATTCCAGTTACGGTCCCCATGCCCAGAAGAATTCCGTTGCCTGGACCTATTATTATTATTATTAGGCATATAATCCCATCCTGAATTCATTCTGGATCTGGGTCCTGAATAGTTTCTCCCTGGCATGTACTCTTGTGATTCATAACGCCTATTCTCCGGACTCCAAGACTCATAACCCTCATCACCCACATATTCATTTCTTTCCCAAGGAGGACCTGACCTCAACGATGGCTGCACAGGCCCTCCAAATGATGAAACATAGTTTGTTTGATTAACTTGGGAGGGGGAGTTTGAGACTATACCCTGCCTAACTCTCCAGGAATCAGCCACTGGACCTACATCGCCAGTATGTGGCCGTGTGGAGTATACAATCAGAGGTTCATTTATCTGGGCAGGTTGTGACTGTAACTGTGTTGGTACGGTGGATGTTGATGGTGGAAAAGGAACTAGCCGTCTCTCCTGTGGATTTGATGTGAAAGAAACGGATGTAGTTGATTTTATGTTATTCATTGCAGCTGAAAGGTTTAGCAAGGGGGGGGTGTTAACAGGTAGAATTTTCATGGTTGAAACCATTTCTGAGGATGGTGTCTGTAACATTGAAGAATTTGAGGGGTAACTCTGGTTTGCTGGGAGAACTATTGAAGGTTGTCGGTTTTCAGGTACTATGGAACTTGTCTGAGGCAATGAGAAAGGGTTCATCACTGCCGAAACATGCTGGGATAGTAATGGAATGCCAGCTTGCTGCTGCGGTATTCTGATGCTAGTGGCCTGATTTTGATGCTGCACGAAGCTAGCATGCTTTTCCGCTAGGGGGGCACTGGTGGGGACTCCAGGATCACTGTATACAACTCTGTTCCCCATTGAAGCCTGCTGGGAAAATGGATTCTTGGCAAATTCTGATCTCCATCCACTCTGCATATTTTACAAAGTTACCAAAGAGAGTGTTTATTAGCACATATATATATATAATGAATTCTGAAAACAATTATATACCATTTTTATTTACATTTTTTTTTCCTATGACAACACCTGCGAGGGGGCCACTACATTTTAAGTCGAGCACAATTTTCACAGCATGGGACACATCAATCCATCATTCCCAGCTAAAGGGAGATAAGATAATCAGTGGATGAACAATGGCAGAAAAATGCTTCAACCATATTTTCCAGCCATTGATAGCAACTCTAATAGATGAGGAGTTCAAGAACTGCAAAACCAATTTCTAAACTGCTGAAAACATCCAAGCAATTCCCATGGACAAATCCCAAGTTCCACAACTTGTCACACCTCTAATTGCCCAAGTTCATTTTGACCTTTATTTTATTTCCATTGCAAGTTGAGCTTTGTCCATTTCAGATTTTAATTTATGCTTCCCTGTGAATTTAGATTTACTAAATTGCAAGAGAGCAAATAGCTCTACCCATAGGAAGTTGACAACAGTTTAATGATACGCAACAAAATTTGCAATATTGGCCAAAGTCACGCACCGTTCCAGGATTGTTGCTTGAAGGAGTTGGCGATGGAAGTGAGACTTCAACCTTCTCCTCCACTTTCCCACCAAGCCCATTTAAACCTGCCAGACCAGCCCCTCCTGTCTTAATCATATCAAGCAGCTTCACAGTTTCTTCACTTGATAAATTGCCAGCTTGGCCAGAAGTCAATGCAAAAACCAATTCTGGATTTTT
Organism: Populus ilicifolia; assembly: GCA_015708895.1. Lineage (NCBI taxonomy): Eukaryota > Viridiplantae > Streptophyta > Magnoliopsida > Malpighiales > Salicaceae > Populus > Populus ilicifolia. The sequence goes on along the minus strand of SRLM01002591.1, from coordinate 55,131 downwards.
TAACAGTACAGCAAGCAACTCAAGATCTGGTTCAGTTGCACTCCCTCCACCAACCTGAGAAAGGGAAGGTGCAGATGCAACTACTGTATTTACATGTTCAGTATGGGAAACCTGTGTTTCTGCAACATCAGCATCAGGTGGCTGTTCAATTGGAATCTCTGGGGTCAATGAGTCGTCATAATCCATCTCAAGGTCCCATGGTTCCTTTGGATTAGATGGTATCTGCTGGACTGTCTGATAGATGGTCTCTATCTCCCTACGGTTTCTGTTTTTCTGAACATCAACTTCTTTGCTATTTTCACCAGTTCCCACTCTCCAGAGAACGCTGAGTTTTATTTCTGCAGAAAAGAGAAGCGCATAAAAGGCTGAAAAAACCATAGAATGTGCATTGAGCTAATAAGAAATACCACAGGAAAGCAGCAGCACAAGAGAAAAGCCTGAACAAAATCAAATAACTTGGACAACCCATGAGAAGTTGAAAATAGCAGTTTGGTTTTGAGAGGAATTAAAAAGACACAACAAGTGAGGGAGCTCAGCCACCCAATTTGCAAAGAACCCTGTTGTGAAAGTCCTGGATCCTGTCTAGCCAAAGTCCAAATAGTGCATAAGCTGATTATCCACTTACATAAAACTGATTCTATATGCATTGTTTAATATATTTACAAATTTGAAACAAGAACCTCCCTGCTTGCAGTACAGCAACAAGTTCTTTGGGCCCCATGCTGACAATATACGGTCCCCAGTCCAAAAAATGATAAGCTGCAAACCCCTTTTCACTCATGATATAGTGCTTGATAAGTGCTCAATTCCAAGATAAGGAACAAGAAAACTCGTGAGGAAACCAAAAATACCACAAGCACATCATTTTCACCTTTAAATTTCATGTCCTCACCAATGCAATCCAGGAACCATATTCAGGAGTTTCAGGTTTGAAGTAATTGACATGATTTGATACCATATTGTACGTGGATACCATAATTGAGAAAGAATTAAAAATCAATGTGCCTATGTAATAAGATAGATAACTTTCATGTTCATAGCATCTGCGTCCATTTGAGATGCCATTGTCACTTGTTACCCACCAATGCTATAAAACCTGGTAAGCATAAACTTCACTTTATAAAGTAACTTGTATTGTTCTGATCTTATGCTGAATTTTCACACAAGACATTAACAGTTCAAGTACTACTTTCTTTCCTGGTGAAAAGTAAGTACTTGAGAACATTAACAGCATGAAACAAGTTTTTGAATCCACATCCCCACAACTACAGAAAATAGTTTTTATCAACAAACTAGTTAGCATCTTCAATACACATTGACACATGTTGTATTTGTAAAGGCTATCCACTTGCTGTATTGCAAGGTCAATCCAAAAACCAAAATAATTGTGATGACATGGCAGGGAATCAAGGGATGAACAATTAAATGGAAAGTGTCAAACTAGAAATTGAATATTAACATATATCCAAAACTATTACACAACAAATATTTTAAATGTGTCTGTATCTCATCTATAACTACATACAATACACACAAAATGATCCTGGAATTCTTGATTGCACACTATTAAAATTCAGATAACAGTTTAAAAAGTTGCCTTGCTTTATCCATAAAGCATCCACTCACCTGCGCTAATTTTACTAATCGAGCATCAAAGCAACCAACAAAGAAAAACCAAAAGCACATGTACCTGGAGGAGCCTGCCATGGGATCTGGACTTTACTGGAAACTCCCCCCATGGGTTCCTTTGAATTGATTTCTTTCTTTAGATCAAGGAAACCCTCAACCTTACTAGAAACTTGGGGGGGAGGTGTCACAAGTTTCTTGTATTCCTCAATCTTCGGCCGGATATGAATTTTAGAAACTGGACACAAACTGGTGGTCATACTTGAAGGCTTATTACGCCCTCCATTTTTCATACCAGTGCTTCCATTGGATGAGGAACTTGTTTTCCCATGCTTGTTCTGCATGAATAAAGCACGCATTTTTGCTTTTTGGATATCATCTGCAGACATCGGGCGACCTTGATTAACAGAAGCAGCTTTGGTCACATGAAGGCTTCTGCCAGCTGTTTTCTGGCCTGGCTGTTCAACAAGCTGAACTTTTCTACGTTCTCTTGTATCTGTTACTAGCTAAGGGAGGTACTTAAAGAGTTCATCCAAACAAAGAAACAAGAAAACTACAAAAGCACATTTATCATTGAGGTGCTTCTGTCATTCAAGAGGATGAATTATTTCCAATTCCAAGAAAATAAAACCCCTCGGGAGCTTTTAATTTTTAGGCGCCAGCTGAAAATGAAAAACAGGTAAGCTTGATAAATGAATACATCTGAGAACAATCTTTGACAAACAAAAGGTAAAACAAATAGAACAACAATCAAAAGTGCTTTTGCACTTCAAGCAATATATTTCAGATGAGGTAAAATTGATCAGTCAAAATGACTAAGCAAAAATCACGACTTTATCAACCATTCAATCAGGATTCCATATAAACCTGTAACACAACCAACAATTTCTGAAGGTTATGCCCCCAAATGGGTTGCTGAAGGGGTTTTCCATCATGAAACTGACAAGAAGCTGGCAAGAAACCCATGGACCACAGATATAAGAACAAAAACTTCAAATATACATTTTAGTTGATTTGTTCACATAAGAACTGCAAAGATAATTGTCCAAACTAATTGAACAAATGACAATTTACTGCCATACTTATACCTTAAATTTGATAATAAGCAAAAGCTATCAATTAATAGCTACAACAAATTCAAATATTTTGAGATTGTAATCAGATTAATGTTGCTCATTCATTACTTAAAAATTACAGAGATTATGTGAGAATTTCCGCATATTCCAAAGCAATATAACTTTAATGTGAGATTTCACCAAACATACAGCAAGATAATTGAACTTGAAATCATCGCCAGAGTCACTAAGGAACTGATTAATTTCGTTTTTATAATCAGCTAGACTATAACATGATTTTGCCACCTGCATTAAAATTTGGTTGATTGAAACCAAACTTGATAAAATGTTGGTCAATTGGCTGAAATCAATAATTGCAGTTAAATAGGCTGTTACAGCAGAAGAAAATTGCACATTTAAAAATTTGAACTACTCAATCAAATGTTTTGAAAAAATCCCTCCTACGTGTTGATGATGTTCACTTCTAGCTTGTCACCATTTCCACCACCAAATGACCCTGACACTGGCCAGACAACAAAGATCCTGGTGTTGAGGCTGCTGTAGTTTTCAAAAGAAGGCAATTCATTTATTGATTGGGACAAATTGACCAACATTTTGTCAATTTTGGTGTCAATCAACCAAATTTGAAATGCAGGGGTAAGAAAGCCATTTGCTACAAGCATAGGAGCAAAAAAGTGGTTTTACCAATTACATATCTACAAAAGGCAACCAGATAAGCTTGTCCAGGTAACCAAACTGACTTGCCCATGTAGCATCAAATGATTTCCTTGCTGCATTATATCATGTAAATATTACAACAGAAACATTATAAAAAAGCTTAAAGATCATCAATCGCTTCAGTTGATTTGGACTCTTTTCCTGGTAAAGAAAAGGACAAATCCAGAAGAACAACCAATCCTGTACAAGCAAATGCATAATCAAATTCCTCTCTTACTCCATTTGCCAGCTCTGGGGGAAACCAGTAATAAAAAACAGTAGATCAACATCAACTAAAAGCTAATACAAGTCAGTGGTTTAGGGCTGTATCAGTTCTTGCCATACAAGTTTCCTAAGCTAAGCTTTTAAACCCTAAGACTGTCAGGAAAATATATTTAACCTAATGGTGAATACTTTGACAAGGTATGTCCCAAGCCATTGTTTACATCATAGATAAAATGGTAAGAATTTTGGACTTTTCATTTAATAATGCAGTGACCAGTTTACTGTGTGTAAAACAAGCATGCACTAAGAGATGGATGAAGCTATATGATGATGTAAGCAAGAGCTTCATCAGTTAACCAAGGAAAAGATAAGTCAATCAATTTTCCTTCAAATGCCAGAGAAATTGTAATGCACCACTTAAACAAAAAAAAAAATCTGAGGATACGGGATGAAGATGCGCCTAGAATGTGCTTCCTGCTCAAATCATCTGTTGATGCAGGCAACAGCTTCAATGCTTGTGAAGACTCAATTTTCCTAAAAACAAAGAAATTTAGGCCAAAGGCCCCCAATAACAAGTTAAAAAAATATATATATATCAATACCTGATATTTTCAGAGCTTTCGGATGAGAGAGCAAGAATACCATCCTGTTCAGAATAAAAGCTATTAGAGAAGTCCTATAAAATCAGTCAACTTTTGGGCAGCAACTGATTGTGCATAAAACTTACAGGATTACCAATATCACACTGCCATGATTCATTGCCCATAATTTCATCAATGCTGAACAAAATTACAGCCAAAAGATGAGATTTGACTAAACAAATCTTGCAAGTATAGGAGATAATCACATGAACTTACCTCTGCTTCAAAATCATGTCCTGTGCATCTGTAGACGACTTTATGCCGTTGGGTTTTTTGATTGCTTGACCTTTTGCAAACAGCTTGCTCCATTTTGATAACAAAACCCTGGCCCTGTTTGATATGTCTGATCTTCAAATCAGATAAATAAGGTTCAAAATTATCACAAGGCACATAAAGAAAGGAAGCACACAGATGTATCTCATATCAAACAATACAAAACTCAAGAGGATTCATCAGAACAAGGCCAGGATCAGTGTTGTCAAAGGCAAAAGGCACCAAGCCTGTAAAATGCCCGAGGCGCTAGGCTCATGCCTAGGCACTCGCCCAAATGAACCAAGGCAATATGATATAAATATTATATTATATTATATAAATCTAAAATATATATCTTCCCATTTAAGATTAGATCATTAGAAAATCAAAAGAAAATATAAAATACCATAACATGGTCATATAAAGTTACATTTTTCACCCTTAAAACAAAATAAGATAATTTAAAGTAGCAAGTAGCCAAATAGATTAAAAAGCAAATTCACATATCATCATCACTATTCATTTATCTTCAAAAACATCTTCATCCATTCTTTCCTCTCCTTCACTTGAATCCTCCATACCCTCCATTTCTTGATTATAATCGAAATCCTCATCTCTCAAACCATACTGCACTTGTTTAGAAAAAAATAAAGTATTACCTGTACAGATGTGTTGTTCTCCGACTCCCACTGTTGAAAAAAGAAAGTGTGGCTGATGTTTGTCTTCTAAGTGTTCTTAATTGTCTGTTTGTCTCCCACTTTAATGATTTATTTTAATTTTTAACCTAATCTTTGTTTTTTACAAAAATACCCCTAAGTTGTTTCTTGTGGTAAATTAAAAAGATGGACAAATAGGTCAAAACATATATCATTAAAAAAAAAGAAAATAAAGAAAAACCCAGCAGAAAAGGAAGAACTTCAAGCAAGCGTTAGCCTTAGCGCCTTGCACCCACTCACAAGGCGCTAGCCTAGGCGGTAACTCATTGAAATCCAACGTATGAGGCTAATAAAGGCGCCAGGGCCTCACCTTGCATGGAGCGCCTCGGCAAGTGCCTCAGCGCCTCTTGGCAACACTGGCCAGAATGGTGCCAATACCGAACAATACACAAAGAAAGGAAGCACAACTGCTAATTCATCCATCTTGCTTATTTGTCTGATAAGCACAGAAGCAGTCTGTGATCAAATTGGTTTACAAAAAATAAAAGCACCAGAATGTTGACAATATCTTTATATGGAGTCATAACAAACTGGTATGACCTTTGTTATCCATAATGAGAAAGCAAAAAAAACCAGAAACTATCCTACCCGAGCAATAACAACAGTTACAAACACTATAAATAGCCCATGGAGTTCATTTATCAATTAGTAATTAGAAACTGACATCTGATGTAATATGTAAGAATGAGAGAACAAGAAGCATAATGTAGGAAAATCAAAAGGCACATCATAACTCTCTGAACAAAAGTACACCTGGAGTCCTGTAAAACCGCAGTCCATTGACACTGTGAAGTATAGCTGACATGTGTTCAGGAGGAGCTTTATGTAGGGGTAAATGACAGAATACCTGCATACACCATAGATGCAATCCTAAGCATGTTTATGAGGTAAGAAAATTGCAGGGAAAATGATAAAAATTTACAATTACCTTCAAGGTGACAAGAAGAACACTTGTTTGTTCTTCAGCAGCTGCTTGACTTAACCATGTTGCCAAAATCATGACACCACCTTTAACAAGAAACCTGGGAACATGCATGGAAAAGATTAAATGCAAATGGAGAAAAAATCACATCTTGTTAGATACATAGAGCAGGTTGCAAAGTACCAATTTAGAACAGCTGGAGTCTGTATTTGCAAGATCCATTCCATGAGCTTCACCTGTCCAGAAAATGTTTCTTCTTTCCGCAACAAATCAAAAATCTTCTCAGCAAAATGTTTATCTAATTCATCTAAACCAGGCAACACGTCATCCTGTGTTGAGCAAGAGGGTACTTCATCAACCCTGGAAGGACCAACTGCGTTTAAGGGAACAGGATCCTGGGCAGCAGAGTCTAAGGGAACTGGGTTTAGGCTTTCAGGGTTTAAGGGAACTGGATTAGGGCTAACAGAAATTAAGGGAACGGGATTTGGGCTAGCAGAGTTTAAGGGTGATGAAGTGGGGCTAGCAAAGTTTAAGGGAGCTGAGCTGGAGCTAAAAAAACTTAAGGGAACAGGATTGGGGGCAGCAGAGTTCAAGTAAAATGGATTGGGGATAACAGCATTTAAGGAAGCTGGATTGGGGCTAACAGAATTCAAGGGAACTGGATTTGGGGCAACAGAGTTCAAGGGAACCAAATCAACAGGCATCAAAGCATCAGATGTTGTTGGGACCCCATCTTGAGGTCCTTTGTGTGCATTAACTCTAATAGCCTTCTCCCTTGACAACCGAACCAGTTTCCTCACTCTCATTCGCTGGCTTGCAAAAAAATCTCGAACCTACAGTCAATGCAACACCATGTCATGAGCAATAACATATACACATCCAGACGCTAAAAATAAATTAGGATCAAAACAAGAAAAAATTGCAAAAAAGTAATCAATATAAATGAAGGCATATGTCTCCAAATTCGTGTAAATACATGCAGAGCAATGGTGAAAGTCAATGCATGAATTTTGTCCCAAGCCAGACTTAAGCATAAAGAAAGGAAAATCACCTGAGTAACTGTAGCACCGAATTGAGCACTAATCTCACGTGATTCCTTCTTACTAATTGCATCTTTGATAGAGAAAACTTCTTGCATATACTTGACAGCCTTCGGGTTTATCAAATCTCTGGGTCTTTTTCCTGCCGAATCGACACACAGTGTTAGTAGTGACCGACAGCAGTCCATTTTACAAGACTTTTAATCATTATCAAGAGAAATAGAATCATATCGATACAGTATATTCATAAAAAGGTAAGGTAGAAGCCCCCAAAAAACTCACCAATTTTTATCGACAGAGCGCCAGCAGCCTGCGTATGATTTCAAAAGATAAAAAAAAAAAAGGTTATAACAAGGGGGAAAGCCCTAAAAACTTATGATTTATAAAGAAATTAGGAAAAAGACACACCATTTCTTGAGAAAGAGGATTGACGCCGGTGAGTTTGCATTGAGTAACAACAATTCTTTGAAGATGATCGATTTGGTTGTGAAAAAGCTCTCTCTGCGAATCCAAAAACCTTTGAAACGATTCGACAGAGCTCCCAATCTCTGTCTCTGTCAAATCCTCCATTGTCAAATTCGAAAACTGGGGCAGTATCGATTTTCGATGTACCTGCACAACTACGCATTACACTATAGTTGCAGTGTGAAGAATTTCGTGGTTTCTAAATGAAATAACAGAAAGTTCGCAGTAGGGCTAGGGTTACAGGAATAAGGAGAGAGGAGGGAGATGCGTGGATTGGGGACAGGCAGCAGCGAGCAGATGAGAGCAAATTGGGCCCTAAACTAGCACGTGAGAAAAGAAAATAAATTAAACTTGAGAACCACACGCACAATTCTGCCGGCGCGAGCGTGTGCCGCGCATCTAAATTTTTCGGTGGGCTCGAAATATTTATGCGCTGCTGTTTTTAAAATTATAACAAAAGTTAAATGTTCGGAAAAATAAATCATTGTACATCAATAAATTTTTTATTATAAATTGTAATTATAGTTTTATTTTTTATTTTTTATGTTTTTATAAGTAGATAAATCTTTTTTAGGTCTTTTCCGCAAAAATATTTAGGTTTTTCTAATTTTTAAATACTTTTAACTTCAAAAAAAATTTTAAAAAAAATTGTTTTTAAAAGGACTATAAAGCGTTTTAGTATTTTTACAATATACTTATTATTTTTAAATCAAAAATTTATGGGTGTATATTTCTCACGCCTTAACAAGTAGGCAATGTTGCGCTGTTAAGAAAACGTATATAATATTTTTTAATAGAAAAATCTAGTTTTCCACACATCTAATTAGATACATAGTCATGTCTTCTTTCACATGATGTGATACATGTAGACAGATAACGGATGGATTGTCTAATGACTAATTGTTTATATTTTTTTTTCTTTTTTATCTCCTAACAATTAAATTACATAATTATTATTTTTATTTATTATAAAATCAAACATGTTTTTCAATCTCACATACCTTAGATCTAATATAGCTTGTTAGACCCGTGTTTAGGTTAAAAAAATTAAAAATTTTCAAAAACATTATTGGACTGCAAAAACAAACATTGCCTTATTCAAGTAGGATTTTTCATTCATATACAGTTGAATTTAACTATAAACTATTTTTTGTTTATGCAACTTATTTTATAAATTTGTTATATTTAAAGAGAAAAAATAAAAAAAATATTGAGTTTTAAGTGACTTATTTCGAGTATTCAAATATAAACTCTTTTTTTATATGCATTCTGAATAAAAATATTAATCTTATGTTTCATCAAAGTGTCGGATAATTTTTTAAATGGTTCATGTTTTTTTAATATTTTAGATATTGCATGATTTAATTGTTAAAGTTTATTACAATAAGAGTTTATTCTACATTATAACTATTAGTATATAAAAAAATTTGATATATACGATCATAAGATAAAACTTCTAAATTTTTGAATTGATATATTATATAATAGGAAAAGAAAATATTATATCTATAAAAGACTTATTTTCATTTTGATTATTTTAATTTGTGTAATTTTATAGATAATTTCTTCACTAAAATTAGAGATTAAAAAAATAAGGAATTTTAAGGATGTGTGTGATTAATGTCCCAAAATAGAAGAAAGAAATATAGAAAAGATAAAAATATATTTAAGTAAAAAGATAGAGATGAAAATACAAAATAAATATATTTTTAAAATAATTATAAGTAAATTCTCATATTTTTAAAAATAAAAGCACATAAGTCTAATATGGTTGTTAGGGTCAATCACTTAAGTCTGGCAAAAAGTTAAGTATAGATTTAAAAATTAACCCATTTAATTAAGTTTAATAATATTATTAAAATATTTTTTATATTCTTAATAATTTTTTATTTAAAAACAAATAAAATTAACCCACCGTGGAGCATCAAAAATATACTAGTAAATTTTATAAGAATAAGTTTCAATGGCTGATTAAATTAATTGGAACTATTATTGTATCTCTTAGCTTATTGTAATTATATTACATTATAATTATAAAAAAAAAAACTAAAATTGATAGATTTTTTTATCCATGAGGATTTTTTAGAAAAATAGATAAGTTTTTGTTTTTACATTCTACTTTTTAATGACATTTTTCTAGTTTTTTTTAATTGAAGGAAAAGTTTTTTTAATATATTTTTAATACTTGATAATATAAGTGTTTTCTAGTTTTTCTACTGTAATAGTATTTCAGTAAGCGGAGACATAGAAAAATAGAAATTAAATATTTCCATTTAGTTATGAAGATATTAAAATGAGAGAGTTTTGACATTTGATAAATTTTTATATTTGTTACTCGTGTGTCTTCACTCGTGTCCTCATCAATTCATATTAAATACTAACAATTCTTAATAGTTATTTTGCTTTATGCATGCTGCAAAACAAATATGGTTGGAAAAAAAACAATTCTCGGTGGTTACTCCAGTGTTGGTTTATGCTTATATTATGGGTTGATTTATTTTTTTAATGTTAAAAAAATATTCAAGTATTGTTAATATTTATTTTAATAAAAAAAATTAAAATGATATGTGGGTTGATCTAATGTGATCTAATTAACTTAATAAATTTAAAAATAACTTAAACGACCAGTAAAAACATAGTTTGATTAAAAATATTCAAGATGATATCCTTTTCTTTTAAATATTAAAATGACAATATATTAGATTAACCAGAGTCAACTTAAATACTAAATTCATGAGACCATGAAAGCCTTATATAAAACAATTCAAATAAATTATAAATCTTAATTTTCAATCAATGTAATGTGGAAACATAAAATTTTAAATATATATATATATATATATATATCAATTAAAAAAGGGACAAAAAACAATTTGGATTAATTTGTCAAATCCACAACCTAAGTCATTAGACCATAATAACTCCATAAAAAAGAAAATTAAAATAAATTACAAAGCCTAATTTTTAATCAACCCAATATTGAAAGATGAAATTGAAAAAAATAATTAAATAAAATAAAAAATAATCATACTCAACCAGGATTAATCTGTTAAACCCATGATTTGGTTCATGAAGCCAAGGTAATCTAATATAAAAAAAACTAAAAAAAATAAATAACTTTGTTTACTATGCCAAACCCCTTACTCAGATCATGAGACTATTATAGCTTTCTGCAAAGTAAATTAAAATAAATTATGAAGCACAATTCTTAATCAATCCATTACTGAAAAATAAAATTAAAAAAGTAACCTAAAAAAGATATAAAAAAATAATCCAAGTTAACTATCAAAACTTATTGACATGATTAAAAGATTGATGTCTTTTTCCAAGTATAGGAGTGTCGAAGTAAAAAATAACCCGACAAGACTGGAGTCGAACCACAAGAAGGTTAATTATACAAATTATAAACAATAATAATAGTAATAACAACAACAATAATAGTAGTAGTAATAATAACATTAATAGTAGTAGTAGTAGTAGTGATAAAGAAAAGGAAGGAGCAGGAGAAGAAGACGATAATAACTTTGAGATGAAATATTAATATAAGGATTAAACAATAATAATAACAAATGTCAAGGGTAAAGATTCCACTAATGGTATGTCAAACAAGTATAGTATAAACTCTTATTATTCAATTAGAAACCACACACAAAAGAGGTTCCAATCAAATAATAGATTGTTAACATGATTACATTAGTCACCTTTTTTAATTAATCTAATACTTGTAAATCTCGTCAAGCATTCATGATTATAACTTATGTTAACAACAAATCAAGTTCCTTTCATAGCTTAGATGTCGATTATACCATACATTATGGGTTATGAAAGTGTCAAGCATTTGTTGTATCAAGTGTTATACAATATAAATCAAGATTAGTCATTTAACAAGTAAAGTATTAAATAGTAAATAAGATAACAAACACAAAACATGTTAGTATCAAACATTAAAGTCCATATTAAGTTTACACTATACTTATTCTTACACCATTAGTGTAACCTTTTCACCTTGACATAATAAACTTAGCTAAACATAGTGAAATAAAGAAAAATAAATAAACAAAATAAGAACATAAATAAGATAAGAGTTAACTAAGTAAAGAAAAGGAAATGAAAGGCATAAACTTGATATTAATGAAAGCAAATCATAAACATTAAAAAAAATACAAAGAGAGAAAGCAAGAGCATGATCTTGATCTGGAAACCAAAATGCCTAAATGCATGGCAAATGCCTTCTTTTATAGGCTAAAATTAGAAACTATTGATTTGATGACGGTGACTAACTCTTGACTTGATGACAATCCTTATTTTCTCTTGTTTGCCCAAAACGTCATTGATAACGTCAAAATTAGAGCCATTTGAAAACATAAATATTATAAGAAATTATCTCATATTTCTTATGTAAAAAATATAAATCATTTGGTCTTCTAGAACTTCAGATATGGGCTAAGCACTGAACAATGCTCGGTTGGAAGACAAATTCGGACTTCTTTGTTGTTGCTACAATTTGGACTTGAAAATGATCTTTTTAAATCTTGGGCTCCATATGAAAGTTATAGGCCTATGTCTTACCTTTCCATCCATATAAAATAGGCCTAAATATGAGATCTACAACTCCAGATATGACCCAATTACTGAACAATATTCTGGTTTGGATTGCATCGACATCTCTTTTATAAGTTTGGTCATCTCTTTGTCCTTTCAATTTTAGTTCTTAAATTTATCAATCAATCCTTTCATGTATGTGATAGACTTGCATTTAAAATGAACATTTACCATAAATTAAATGTATCTTATATTATTAGATGCATTATTATAAAATATGCTTTAGTTTAGGAGTTATTGATACTTTGAGTGCAAAATGATAATATAAAATCTTGATAAAATGCACTTTTAAGTATTAATCACCTGTGATCTGGGTCATAAGACAGAGATAACCTAATAAAAAATAAATCAAAACAAATCATGAAACCTAACTCCTAATCAATTTATTATTGAAGAATGAAATTTAAAAAAAAATTAAAAAATCAATTTAAAAAGGAAAAAAACCCAAGTCAACTAAGTTAATCTATTAAATCTGCAATATAAGTCATGAGACTTGAATAACCAAATAAAATGCAAACTGTAATAAATTATGAAGCTTAATTTTTAATAAACCAAATGTTGAAAGATAAAATTAAAAAAAAAACATAGATTAAAAAAAAGTAAAAAAGCATTATTGTAATGAATAGTGTTTTGTAAAGTGATGCACAATAAAAGTACCACTTGTTTTAGTTTTTGTTAGATTTTGTTTTGTTGCACGTTGTACAACAACAATATTTTTAAAAGGTTGTATAACAAATGTGCTTGTGTAAAAGGAGATAAAGATGTTTTCCTCATGAAAAAAACATCCAAGATTTAGTATGTTATTTTTATTTATGTCAATTGTTGCTATTTAAAATCATGGTGGTGGGACACGAGGTCACTCACACAAAAATATTGTGGTGAGGACATATGATAAGATGTCTCATACAAAGGTGTTATGAACTCATAATGGGGTAGCTAGCGCATAAAAATGATGCTCTTAATGGAGGATAATTTTCAACTTAATACTAAACTCAAGAATGAGTTCCTTTCAAACAAGAAAGATCGATATAAGAGCTTTTTTTATTATTAAAAAAAGGTATTTTTCTATTCTTTATTATAATGTTTTTCTAGTTTTGTTTCTCTATTTGAAGGAAATATATCTTCTAATTTATTTCTCTTATTTAATATTATTAGGATTTTCTAGTTTTTTCTATATAAAAATTGAATGTTTGAGGTGTCTTACCATAGTTATAGTGTTCATGGTCTTTGAGGGTTTCAACACTGACATAACTAAAAGATCGATGTCTTCTTTCAAGTGTAGGAGTGTCGACGTAATAAATATCTCGATAAGATTGGGGTCGAACCATAGGGAGGTTATCTATATAAATTATAAATAACAACAACAACAACAACAACAACAATAAGATAAAGAAGAAGAAGAAGAAGTTAAAGAAGACTATGAGATTGTAAAATTAATGTAAAGATTAAACAATAATAAAAATAAATGTTAAGGTTAGAGGAACTACTAATAATATTTTAAACAAGTGTAGTATAAACTCTTTTTTATTACTCAATTGAAAATTACACATAAAGAAAGTTCCAATTAAATTATAAATAGTTAACATGATTACAATAATTATCTTATTTAAATAATGCTAATACTTGTAAATGTTGTCAGACATTCATGGTTCTAACTTATGTTAACAACAAATCAAGTTCCTTTCATAGTACAAGTATTGGTTATACCTACGGTTGGGTTATAAAAGTGTCAAGTATTTATTGTACCAATATAAATCTAGATTAAACATTTAACAAGCAGAGTATTAAGAGTAAACAAGATAAAAAATACAAAACATGTTAGTATAAAAAATTAAAGTCCATGTTGAGTTTACACTATATTTATTTTTACACCATTGGTGTAACCTTTTCAGCTTGACATAATAAACTCAACTAAATATAATGAAAGAAGAGAAATATAAATAAATAAGATAAGAATATAAATAAGATATAAGTTAACTAAGTAAAGGAAAGGAAATGAAAAATATAAACAAAAGATTAATGAAAGCAAAAACTTAAACATTACAAAAATATAATGAGAAACAGTAAGAACATGATCTTTATTTGAAAATTAAGATGCCTATATGCATGGCAAATGTCTATTTTTATAGGCTAAAATTTGAAATTATTGATTTGATGATTAATTGTTGAGTGGGTGGCCAATTAATGACGTGGTGACAATCTTTATCTTCTTGTCTAAACAAAACGATATTGTTGACATGACCAAAAGATTAACTATATAAATTATAAATAATAATGATGATGTATTATCCTAAGTGTAGTACTGTCGAAGTAATAAATAATCTGACAAAACCGCGGTTGAACCATAAAAAGGTTAACTATATAAATTATAAATGATGATGATGATGATGATGATGATGATGATCTTGAGATGTAAGATTAATGTAAAGATTAAACAATGATAAAATAATTGTTAATGTTAGAGGATCCATTAATAGTATTAAAAATAAGTATAGTATAAACTCTTTTTATTAATCAACTGGAAATCACATATAAAGGAGGTTCTAATAAGATAATTGATTTTTAATAGTTCATTATAAATTTTTCACATGATCATATTAATAATCTTATTTTAGTAACACCATACTTTTAAATATTATTAGAAATTCATGATGCTAACTTATGTTAACAACAAATCAAGTTCATTTCATGGCACAGGTATAGGTTATACCATACAGTTGGCTATGAAAGTGCCAAACATTTATTGTACCAAGTGTTATACAACACAAATCTAAATTAATCATTTAACAAGCAAGGTATTAAGAATTAGTAAGATAAAAGGATAAGACATGTTAACAACAAACTTTCTTAGATACAAACATTGAAGTCTATAATAAGTTTATATTATACCTTTTCTAACACCATTAGTGAAATTTTTTCACCTTAACATAATAAACTTAGCTAAACATAATAAAGAATATAAATATAAATAAACAACATAAGAACATAAGTGTTAATTATACTTAAAAGTGCATTTTTATCAAGGTTTTATATCATTATTTTGTACTTGAAATATCAGTAACTCCTTAACTAAAACATGTTTTATAATAACATATCGAATAATATAAGATACCTTTAATTTATGGTAAATGTTTATTTTAAATACAGGTCTATCATATGAATGAAAGGATTGATTGATGAGTTTAAGAGTTGAAATTGAAAGGATAAAGAGATGGCCAAACTTAGAAAAAAGATGTTGGTACAGTCCAAAACCAGAATACTATTCAATAATTGGGTCATATCTAGAGCTGAAGATCTCGATTTAAGTCTATTTTATATGGATGGAAAAGTAAGAAATAGGCCTACAACTTTCATATGGAGCCCAAGATTTAAAAAGGTCATTTTCAAGTTCAAATTGTAGCAACAACAAAGAAGTCTAAATCTGTCCTACAACCTGCACACTGTTTAGTGTTTGACCTATATTTGGAGTTCTAAAAGTCCAAATGACCTCTATTTTTTTTTAAAAAAAATTAAGATAATTTCCTAAAACTTTAATGTTTTTAAGTGGTTCTATTTCTAACGTTATTAATGATGTTTTGGGCAGACAAGAAAAGATAAGGATTGTCACCAAGTCAAGAGTTGGCCACCCACTTATCAAATTAATAGTTTCTAATTTTGTCCTATATAAAGAGGCATTTGCCATAAATTTAGGCATCTTGGTTTCTAGATTAAGATCATACTCTTGCTTTCTCTTTTTGTATTTTTGTAATGCTTAAGTTTTGCTTTCATTAATATCAAGTTTATGCATTTCAATTCCTTTCCTTTACTTAGTTAACTTTTATTTTATTTATATTCTTATTTTATTTATTTATTTTTCTTTCTTTTATTATGTTTAGCTAAGTTTATTATGTCAATGAGAAAAGGTTACACTAATGGTGTAAAAATAAGTATAGTGTAAACTTAATATGGACTTTAATATTTGATACTAACATGTTTTGTATTTGTTATCTTATTTACTATTTAATACTTTGCTTATTAAATGACTAATCTAGATTTATGTTGTATAACGCTTGGTATAACAAATATTTGGCACTCTCATAGCCCATACTGCATGGTATAACTGATACTTGAGCTATGAATAGAACTTGATCTGTTGTTAATATAAGTTATAAACATGAATGCCTGACAATATTTATAAGTATTAGCATTATTTGAATAAGACAACTGATGTAATTATGTTAATAATTTATAATTTGATTGGGACCTTCTTTGTGTGTAGTTTTCAATTGAGTAATAAGAGTTTATACTATATTTGTTTAACATACCATTAGTGGATCCTCTAACCTTGACATTTGTTATTATCATTGTTTAACCCTTTTATTGATCTTTCATATCAAAGTTCTTATCAACTTCTTCTTTTTTCTTTTTCTTCTTTTTATTATTATTACTACTCCTAGTAGTAGTAGTATTGTTGTTGTTTATAATTTATACAATTCACCTCCATGTGGTTCGACCTCGATCTTGTTGGGTTATTTATGACTCCAACACTTCTACACTTATGAGAAGATATCGATCTTTTGATCATGTCAAGTTTTTGGCGTTGTTGCCGAGTAGGTAAGTTCTTGTACAAAGTATAGTATTTATTTTATGTTTTTCACTTTTCTTGTATATAACTTTATTTCTTTTGTTTTGTTTCTTCTTCTTTTGTTTTCTTCTTTTTATTCTATTCCTACAAGTGCATGAGAGTGTGGTCACGTACATCAAGTGGTAGACTTTGTAGGGTTTCCTCATCATTTTTAGAAAATATAACTAAAGAAGATAATCAATCACTTCATAATGAGAATAATCGTGCTAGAACATTTAGAGACCACATGAATCCCACAAGAACAAGTGCATCATCATGTATAGTTTTTCCTCCTAATGCATCTCAATTTAATTTTAAGTTAGGTATTATTCAATTTTTACCTTCTTTTCATGGTTTAGATTTAGAAAATACATACTTGCATTTAAGGGAATTTAAGAAGGTCTGTAACGTCTATAATGACTCAAATTATACCATTAACACTGATTAGTACTTAAAAGTGTATTTTTATCATGATTTTATATCATCATTTTGCACTTGAAGTATCAATAACTCCTTAACTTAAGTACATTTTATAATAATCTATCTAATAGTATAAGATACCTTTAATTTGTGGTAAATATCCATTTTAAATGCAGGCCTATCACATAAATAAAAGGATTGATTGATGACTTTAAGAACTTCAATTGCAAAGGCAAACAGATGATCAAACTTAGAAACGAGATGTCGGTGCAATCCAAACCGGAACACTGTTCGGTAATTGAGTCATATCTGGAGCTATAAATCTCAAATTTAGGTCCATTTTATATGGATGGAAAGGTAAGACATAGGCCTATAACTTTCCTATGGAGCCCAAATTTGAAAAGGCCATTTTCAAGTCCAAATTGTAACAACAACAAAAAAGCCCGAATCTATCCTCCAACCCGAGTACTGTTCAGTAATTTAGCAATATATGGAGTTTTAGAAGTCCAAATGAGCTGAAATTTTTACACACGATATCTGAGATAATTGCCTACAACTTTCATGTTTTCAAGTGGCTCCAATTTTGACGTTATCAATGACGTTTTGGGCAGACAAGAGAAGATAAAGATTGTCATCAAGTCAAGAGTTGGCCACCCACTTATTAATTAGTCATCAAATCAATAGTTTCTAATTTTGGCCTATAAAAGGAGGCATTTGCCATGCATATAGGCATCTTAGTGTCTAGATCAAGATCATGCTCTTCCTTTCTCTCTTTGTATTTTTTGTAATGTTTATACTTTGCTTCCATTAATATTATGTTTATGCCTTTCATTTCCTTTCCTTTGCTTTGTTAACTCTTATCTTATTTATGTTCTTATTTTGTTTATCTATTTTTCTTTCTTTCATTATGTCTAGCTAAGTTAATTATGTCAAGATGAAAAGGTTACACTAATGGTGTAAGAATAAGTATATTATAAACTTAATATGGACTTTAATGTTTGATACTAACATGTTTTATATTTATTATCTTGTTCACTTTTTAATACTTTGCTTGTTAAATGACTAATCTTGATTTATGTTGTATAACATTTGGTACAACAAATGCTTGGCACTTTCATAGCCCATACTGTATGGTATACCCGACACTTGAGCTATGAAAGGAACTTGATTTGTTGTTAACATAAGTTATAATCATGAATGTTTGACGAGATTTACAAGTATTAGCATTAATCGAATAAGATGACTAATGTAATCATGTTAATAATTTATAATCTAATTGGAACCTCCTTTACGTGTTGTTTCCAATTGAATAATAAGAGTTTATATTATACTTGTTTGACATACCATTAGTGGAACCTCTAACCTTGACATTTGTTATTATCATTGTTTAATCCTTACTTTAATATTTCATCTCAAAGTTCTCATCTTCTTTATTATTATTATTATTATTATTATTGCTGCTGTTATTACTATTATTGTTGTTATTGTTATTATTGTTGTTGTTGTATTTTGTTATTTATAATTTGTATAATAACCTCCCTGTGGTTCGACCCTGGTCTTGCTAGGCTATTTATTACTTCGACACTCCTGCACTTAGGAGAAGACATCAATCTTTTCATTGTGTCAAACACCATCAAATTAAAGCTTTTTTCTTTTTCATTAAAAGAAAAATCTAAAACATGGCTATAAAATTTTAAATTAAGATCCATTCATGTTTGAGATGAAATGCAACGATAATTTTAAAAGAAGTTTTTTCCATCTCACAAAACAAACTCTTTCAAAAAACAAATCACCACATTCACTCAAAAACCAGGAGAAATATTTTACCAATGTTGGGATAGGTATTAAGACTTGCTTAATACTTGTCCTCATCATGATTTTGAAACATGGAGATTGGTTTCATATTTTTATAAAGGGTTAACACCTGGAGATAGTCAAATGGTTGAATTGATGTGCAATAGAACTTTTGAAGATAAAGACCTTGATGAAGCAACGGAGTACCTAAACTTGTTAGCTAAAAATGCTCAAAATTTGGACATCGCGGGTACTTATAAGGCACTAAGTAAAACTCAACGTCATACATTTAGTGGAGGTATGCACAACCTGAGGAAAGATCATGGCTTCCAAGCCAAGTTTGCATCTTTAGCTAGAAAAGTCGAGGCATTAAAATTTTAAAAAAGTGATCAATTAAAATCTATTGAAAACATTGTGTGTCAAATATATGAAACAAATGAACACTCAAGCAATAATTGTCCAACCTTGCCTTCTTTTAAAGAATGTCTCCATAAACAAGCCCATACATTAAACAGTTTCCAAAGGGCCAACAACAACTCATACTCATAAACATACAACCCTAGTTGGAGAAATCACCTAAATTTTAGTTAGAAGAGTGATAATAACAATGTACAAACTTTACAACCATCGTTTTAAGTACACCATAATTTTTAAAATTCTTATGGATATGCATCTTTTTATGCTCCCCCTCCTAGAAGAAATCTTGAGAAAACATTGTATGCATTCGTTAAAAAGCAAGAGACAATCAATACTCAACTTGCTCAAAACATGACAGATTTTAAAGATACTCTAGCAAAATTGACATCTGCTCTCAGTTTCTAAGAGAAAGGTAAGTTTCCATCTCAACCACAATAAAATATCAAGAGGCAATATAATGCAAATACAAGTAGTTCCAGAAGCTAACACATGAATCAAGTCAAATTAGTCATTACTCTTCACAATGGTAAGATTATTGAAAAATCCACTCTTGAACCTTGTAAGAAAGATGATGAGTCAATCTCTAAGGGTAAGGAAGGGGTTGAATATGAAAATTATAAAGAAACGATTGATTCCCGCCAGCACTTCCATTTCTTCATGCCATTACCAAACAAAAAAAAGTCAATCATAACTCTGAAATCTTTGAAACTTTCAAATAGGTAAGGATCAACATACCTTTGTTGGATGCTATTAAACGAGTTCCTTTTTATGCTAAATTTTTGAAAGATATGTGCATTGTGAAGAGAAAACTGAATATGAAAAAGAAAGTCTTTTTAGCCAAACAAGTAAGTGTCATTCTTCAAAACAATAATGTTTTGAAATATAAAGGCTCTGGTTGTCCTACAATTTCTTGCTTTATTGGAGAACATAAAATTAAAAGAGTTTTACTTGATCTTAGAGCGAGTGTGAATTTACTTTTATATTTTGTTTTTCAAAGTCTCAATCTAGGTGAGTTAAAACCAACTTCTGTAACTCTTTTACTTGCTGATACATTTGTAAGAGTGCCTAGAGGAATAATTGAAGATGTGTTAATACAAGTCAATAAATTCATTTATCCTGTGGATTTTATTGTCTTGGACACACAACCTATTGAAGCATGTAATTCATTTCCTGTTATTTTAGGATGTCTATTTTTTGAAACTTCTAAGGCATTGATTAATTGTAGGAATGGAATGATGAAGTTATCATTTGAAAACATGACATTGGAGATGAATATTTTCAACATTTGCAAGTAACATGAAGATCATAATGATTTACAAGAAGTGGACTTTACTGAAAAATTAATTCATAATCAATTTCAAACCACTTCTAGTGAAATTGAGATTGATAAATTTAATGATTTGCAAATGATTTATTTTTATAAAGAATCAAAGGCAAGTAATTTGAGACCACAAATTAAGGAATTGCCACCATGATTAATTAAGTCCATACCTTCAAGTGTTCAACCATCCAAACCTGATTTGAAGTCATTGCCATTCAATCTCAATGCTTATTTTTAGGAGAAAATGAATTTTTTATTTTATTTTGAGTAGGTGTGAAGAGAAGAATCTTATACCGAGTTGGGAAAAATGTCTCTTTATGATAACAAACAACATTGTACATGGTTACATTGTTTCATCAAAAGGAATTGAGATTGACAAATCTAAAATCAAGTTAATTGTTAACTTGTCAACACCAAAATCTATTAAAGATGTTAATCATTCTTAGGATATGTTGGTTTTTATAGAAGATCCATCAAATATTTTAGTGTAATATTTAAGCCCTTAAGTAACTTTCTAATAAAGGATAATATTTTTGAATAGACTGAACACTGTAAAGAAGCCTTTGTTAAACTTAAAAACTGCTTACTTGTGCTCTTGTTATTCAACCTCTTGATAGGTCATTACCTTTTAAAATAATATGTGATGCTAATGATTATGCCGTGGATGCTGTTTTAGGATAAAAAAAAAAGATAAGAAACCTTATGTGATTTACTATGCAAGTAAAACTTTAAATAATACTCAAATGAATTACACCACAACTAAAAAAGAATTACTTGCAGTAGTATTTGCATGTGAAAAATTCAGGTTTTCTCTTGTTGGCTCACCTTTTGTTATTTTTAGTGATCATGCAGCATTGAAATATCTTCTTTCAAAGAAAGATTTTAATGCTAGATTGGTATGGTGGATTTTGTTACTTCAAGAATTTAATATCACAATCAAAGATAAGAAAGGCATAAAAAATATTATCGCAGATCATTTGTCAAGATTGATAATAGATTTGAAAATTGACATCATACTAATCGATGACTACTTTCCAGGTGAATCTTTACTTTCTGTCTCTACAATGCCTTGATTTGCTATTATTGTTAATTTTCTTGTTTCAGGATAATTACCAGCTTATTGGAATACCTAAGATAAAAGAAATTTCTTGAACGAAGTGAAGAACTTTTATTGGGATGACCCATATTTATTCAAATATTTTCCTGATCAAATATTTTGAAGATGCATTACCAACAATGAGGTAAGTAGTGTTATTAAATTTTGACATTCTAAGGCATATAAAGGTCATTTCTCATCAAGAAAGACAATTGCAAAAATCTTACAAAGATGATTTTATTGGCTCACATGTTCAAGGACTCACATGTATTTTGCAAATCTTATGAAAATTGTCAAAAGTTAAGATCTATTTCAAAATGTCACATGATGCCTTTAAATCCTATTCTTGTCATTGAAATCTTTGACTATTGGGGTATAAATTTCATAAGTCTATTTCCTCCATCATTTGGTTTTTTATACATATTAGCCACAGTAGATTATGTTTTAAAATGGATAGAGGCAATTCCAAGTCAAAACAATGATTATAAAATAGTGATAAATTTTTTCAAAGAAAATATTTTGAGTTAATTTGAAATCCCTCGAACCATAATAAATGATGGTGGAACACATTTCTACAACAAGCCATTTGAGTCTTTGATGAAGAAATATGAAATCATACACAAAGTTGCCACCTTTTATCAGTCTCAAACAAGTAGACAAGTAGAGCTTGCTAATTGGGAGATCAAATATATTTTAGAGAAACTAGTGAACCCTAATAGAAAATATTGGTCTTTAAAACTTAATAATGTACTTTGGGCATATTGAACTGCTTGTAAAATATCATTAGGTATGTCACCTTATAGACTGGTCTATGAAAAACCTTGTCATTTGCCTGTGAAACTTGAACATAAAGTTTATTGGGCTATTAAAGCTTTCAATTCAAATTTTGATGATGCTAGTCAATTGCAAAAATTACAAATAAATGAGCTTAAGGAAATAAAAAATGATACATATGAAATTCAAAAATTCATAAAGCAAAAATCAAAGAGTTTCATGATAAGAAAATACTGAGAAAAACATTCAATGTTGGTCAAAAAGTCTTGCTTTATAATTCTCGATTGTATTTATTTCCTAGAAAACTAAGATCAAGATGAAGTGGTCTTTTTATTGTGAAACATTTGTATCCATATGAGGTCTGTGATATCGAGAATCCATAGAATGACAATGTTTTCAAGGTAAATGGACATTGTTTGAAAGTTTAGTTTGATAATTTTTCAGTTGAAAATGACTTTATTGAATTGGGTGATCTTGTATATAAAGATCGATTTTTTTTCCTCACATTGTTTTTATGTTTTTCTTTTAGTGATTTTTACTAATTTCTCTCATCCTGGTCAAATGACGGACAACGGTACTCCGAGAGTTAAGTCGGCTCTTTCAGTTTCCCATAATAATTGATATCTTCATATATATTTGTGCAATTCTTTAAATCTCTATTCCAATTCTCAATTGAAAATGGATTCTAATCTTAAAAAATTGAAAAAGTTTTTTCCCGCTCTGTCTTAGAATGCGATTACAAAAATTTACCATGCTAGATGTGCAAGATTGAGGTTGTTAATGAAGTATGAAATTCCTGAAGATATTCGCTGGTTGATTGAAGTAAAGGTCTGATTATCAGGTAAGTCCTCTAATTACTTTATTTTACACATATTTGGAACAGATAAAAACACTTTTACAAAGAAACATCATGCAAAACAATTGAAAGTCTGTCATTGAACCCTAAATAAAATCAAAGATGACCCTTTAATTTTTATAAAAATATTTTGATATATAAAAATAGCTCGTTTGACCAAATATCAAAACAAAATAAAATAAAATGTATAATCCTAAAATAATTTGGGACAGCTAGGCTCGAAGTCTAGGCCCAACCCAGCCTTAACAATTCCTTCTTTTTTAAGCTACATCTAGATATGACTAGGCAAATCCACCTCCACCTGACGAATAACCATTATTCTACTTTACATACATACATACATATATATATATATATAACTTTTTAATAACTATTATTAAAAATATTAAAATAACTACATAACAAAAATGATGTTGAAGTTTTTAGAAAGATTAAAACAGTTATTTTTAGAAAAAGAAAATTTAATTTTTTTTAACTAAATTAATTTTTATTTAACTTGAATTTTAACTATAATTTTAATTAAATATATATTTTTTAAAATAGTTATTTCTTTAACTGCAGGCGTGCCCCTCTCTCCCTCTCCCTCATTTCTCTGGTTTTTTATTCTTGTTTTTTTGTTAATTCTCTATGTTTTTGGTTTTTTGTTCCCTTTTACTTTTGCCTGGCCTTTTCTCGTGTATGAAATGAAGGAGAGAGGGGAAGATAAGCCGTGTGTATTGAAGATAGGTTTAAAATTACAATGCCAATTATATCTTTGAACAAAGTAGCAAACTTCAAAATGCTATTTCTTAAAAAAAATAATAAGTTTTAAAAATACTCATAAGGCATAAAATCAGTAGGATCTATTATTACTACTATTATTATTTTTATCTTAAGATATGTTTTAATAACTTACCACTTTCTCTTTTCTTTTCTTTTTTCCCTAAAAATCATAAATTTGATAAGAGAGCAATTTTTTTTGAAGACAAGACAAATTAGATATTAAAGCAAATGTTTGTGATTATATCCAATCTAATAAAAATAACTATGATTTTTCTATCTAGTAATGATACATAATCTGCATTTATTTTGTTTTATAACTTTTATTTTAACTGTAAAATTATATTGGAGACAGAACAAGTAGCTTAAGAAGATAAAACAAAAGGAGAATATTCACAGCAAATTAGACAAAAAAAGATAAAAGAAAAAATAGAAATTATAATATACTAATTACTAGGAAATGTAAGATTTGCAAACAAAAAACAGATTATTTGATATCAAGTTTTCTCTGAATTTCCTATTGAAAAAATTCCTTCCTGTAAAGAAAAATCTATATTGTTTAATAATATTTTCTTCCAAAACAAATGGAACCATGTTTTTATTGGAAATTTGTTGATGGCTACTACTTATCAAATAAAGTAACGATGACTTAACAAAAAATAAAAATAAAAAAATAAAGGAAAAAAGAATTATGGGATGTTCACATGACTTAACAAAATCATTACCCTCGAGCAACGGTGCAAATAGCCTGTATAATATTTATATTTTATGGACGTATGAAAAGTAGTATATGCCTACTTTCCAAATAATAAAATTATGGGATTAAAAATATAAATGAAAACAAATAAAGGTTAAGGTTCGTTTGTTTATAGAAAAGTTATTTTTTTTTGAAAAGTGAATTCCAAGAAAAATAAATTCCTGAAAAGTAAAGTATTTTTTGATATTTGATAGTGTTATAGAAAATGAACTGGAAAACACTTTCCAGTGTTTGGTTATGTTATGAAAAATAAATTGAAAAATAATTTATTAATATTTTATTTTTCTCAAGTTTATTAAAATAATAAAGAATAAATCTTACAAATTTAAAAGTTGAATAATAATGAAATTGAAAAAAAAATTCATAAATTATCTCAAATAAAATAAATAATAATCAAAATAATAAAGATCAAATCTAAAAAAAAAGATGAAGAAATTAAAATAATAATAATTAACATTTCATGAAGTATTTCAAATAAAATAAATAAGAATCAAAAGAATAAGGACCAAATTTGATAGAAAAAAATTTCAATAAAAAATAATAGAAGAAAAGCAAATAACAATTACAAAAATGAGGACCAAAGTTAATATAAAAATTAAATTTTAAAAAATAAAATTTAAAAATAAATATTCAAAACAAAATATATATAGCAATCAAAAGTTTGAGGATCAAATTTGATATAATCAGCAAATAATGATATTTTTAAATTTTTCACAACTTTCAAAAAGTGTTTTCCTCCTAAATTTTTCAGGGAAATACTTTCGTGAAAATCAAACCAAATTTTTCTTTGACTGGAAAGTGTTTTTCATTTACCAACTTTCCTAACAACAAACAAACACAATAAAGTTTGGAAAGTGTTTTTTTCAGAAACCACTTTTTGAAAACACAAACATAAAAAAGTTTGGAAAATGTTTTCCTAGAAATTACTTTTCGGGAAACAAAGACAGCTAAAAAGAAAAACACTTTCCTGAAAACTAAGCTAATTTTTTTTATTAAAAAATATTTTCGTTGCCCAGAAAATGTTTTCCGTTGACCAGAAAGTGTTTTTCATTGACTGGAAAGTGTTTTTTGTTGACTGGAAAATGTTTTCCGTTGATCAACTTTTCTAATAACAAACAAACATAGGAAAGTTTGAAAAGTGGTTTCCCGAAACAAACATGGCCTAAATAAAAAAAATCACATAGTAAATAAATAAATCCATTTGCAAATTATGGATAAAGAATTAAGACTTTATAAATTGACCAAGATTGTTTTTTCTGTATTAAATATTATTTTGAATTATTCTAACAATCTTAGTGTAATAATTTTTTATTAAAAATAAAAATTTTATGCACAACATTCTAACGACTATCACGGAGAATTGGGTGGTCGAATGATCTTTTACATGGTTTCGTTGTTTAGACTTTTAGATATATGCTTGCAATGGGCTCTATACCTACTCAATCTTCGTGAAAAGTTATAATGCATGGCTGGAAAAAAGAAAGTAGAAAGATTATTTATTTTATCAAAAAAAAATCAACCAACATGAAGCAGTGAGATAGGTCATAGGCCTACTTTATCTTCTTCTTTTTTTATTGACTTACTTCACTTGTTTATTCTATTTTTTTTTGTTGGTTTGAGTACATTAAAAAATAAACTCAAATATAAAAGATCACATCCCAATATATATATATATATATATAATTTTGGTGATATATATATAGAGAGAGAGGCTCTAGTTATCAATCAAAAGAAAAGGAAAAATAGTTACCAATAACAACATGTTCCCTAACAATGGCCATAGACATTAAACACATGAGATCAACATTTTTTTTTGGTTTTTTTTTTAGTTAAGTTGTGATTTTTTTAGTAATACGAGTATTTGAATTAATTTATATATATCTTAATTAATTTTATAAATTATAATTTTTTTTATTTGATGATAGGGTGCTATGGAATTATTGTGAGTTTGAAAGTGCAACAATGAGAATGTATGTGATACTACTATATTTGGTCTTACAATGAAAAAATTTCATGAAGATTTATGAAAATCTAAACAATTTCTTGTTAGATCTCTTAAACCAACTAGGTCTTTACTAAAAAATTTTGTTTCCTTTTCTTTTTCTTTATAAATAAGTTCAAAAAAAAATTTACTCTAAACCTACACCATAACACAAGAAGTAAATCCTAATAAAATAAAAAAAAATAAATTTGTTCCTGATTATTTTTTCAATGTTAAATGTATTCCATGAAAAAAAAAAAAACAACTCCACCTCTAAATATATGTCTAGCAAGTTATTTTTGGCAAGAATAACCATATCATTACACTACTCTAATTCATGGTATAAATAGTAAAAAAACTAACAATAAAACACTAAACTCCTTTAGTATATTATATAATATCTAAAAACCAAATGACACCTACAATCATCATCATCGGAGATTTTACTAGAATTCTAGTTATCTTTTGTTTACAGTTTTTCAATCTATTTTTCTTTTTGATATTTCTTTGTAACCTTTTGGTCTTGGAATATATTAACTTTTTGACTCGCACTTCATTATAAACCAAATAATTTTTTTAAAAGAAATTTATCTATATAAAAAATTAAAAAATATAGATGAATTAGAATAACTTTTTCAAAAACTAAATAAACACGACACCATTAAAAAAAATCTCTTTAAAAAAAGGTTAAATAAAAAAAATTAAAGAAAAAGATATTAACTGAAACATAGATTTAAAAATTATTTAAGAAAAAAAACATTAAAAAATATCAATTAAAAAAAGTAATATTAGAAAAAAGTAACATGTAACTTAACTTGTCAAATATATACTTCAAGTCATGAACTTAATCAAATTTAATAATTTTTTTAAAAAAATATATTTAACTTTAAATAAATAAAAAAGGACAAAAAACCTAGTTTTTAGCCTATGGCTCTGTATATTTGAGCCGTTGCAAAGAAACCAAGCACATGGGTTGGAGGCTCATGCATCTAGGCTTGATTTTATTTGTTTTTTTTTTATACTTTAAAAGGATATATAACTTATTACCAACCTTTATTTTTCCTGAAAAAATCATTTGTGAACCTAAATATCAGCCATCAAGTGATGAGTGAAAAATAGAAGCAATATATTTTTAGTCTAAAAAGCCCTATTGTTTAGCCATTTCAAATTACAGAATACCTCATCCCTCATCAATCCCTCATCAGCACTCTTTAGACACCCAGTCAATTAATTAAAAATACCTAGAAAATATTTAAAATATAAAATCAAATTAAATTAGATTTATCTTTCTTAACTTAAATTTATTTTTTCAAGTGATATTGAGATTTTAAATAACCACAGTTTAACTCCTCTTTTCTTACATAATCTACAAACACCAATCAATTCATTTTATTTCATTTTATTTTTTAAAAAATAACTTGAATGATGACCCGTTCTCTCATTATTGGAATTTAACAACTCTTTTCTCTTTTCTTTGATTGAAAAATACTATAAAATTTATATATCAAAACTAATTTTTAGAAAATCTAAAGGGATTTAAATTATATAATTTGTATTATTTTTAAAATGTTTTTTAAAAAATTTCTCCAACACCTTTTTCATTTCAATCTCTCCTTTTAATTTCATCCTTGTCTAAAAAATAAAAAAACAATTAGTTTTCAATAAGAATTAAACCATCTAAAATAAAACCTTGAAGATTAAAATAAATTATTGAAAAATACATAATATATAGCTCAAAAGCATTTAGCCCGCCCTTTTTTTCTTTGTTAATATGGACTTCAGCATCATTACTTGTACTAATGGCATTAAAATAAGAAGAAAAACGAATAAAATAAAATGGTATAGCTGACTTCAAGAGATCTTCCAAAATAACTTGAATTTAAACCTATACTAAATCTCCTATTTGAACAGTATTAAAGATACACACATTTCCAGCATCGACATGAGAAATACAACATAACTTCAAAAATTATACTGTGTTGACGACAGCGGGGTTGGATGAATTTCAAATGCTATTCCAGTCATTCCCTGCTGCTTCTCCCTTCTTATTTAAAAGCCAGTCTTCGAACATTTTCCAAGATTTTATGTGATATCAGCTTGTAAACAAGTGATTTCTTATTGCAACGCCCATTAAAAACTCAACAATCGTTCCTCTACAATTCACCCTACAACAGCTTGAGAACATATTTCTCATACCAGGAACTTTTTAAGGAAAAAAAAATGCAAAAAACGAGAAAGAAATCAATTTAGCAAGTGCGACTCACCTCGAAACATCGGATTCTCTCTTTGTTTATGGCCTCCATGCATCTAAGCAAATCCACGAGTGAACAAACAAAATTCCATGCCCAAGCCCTTTTTTTTTTNCCAAGCCCTTTTTTTTTTTTTTTTAATTATTTCCCTCTCTTTATGCTATGATACACGTGTTGAAGTGGGTAAGCACAAAGATCAGCTGGGATTGGAATGGAGATGGGAGGTCAGAATCTCATCATTCATTAATGTACAATGGATTATGAACATGGCTCCAGAGTTACAAAACAATTGAGATGCAGGGAACAAAGGTGGGGGAGCATAAAATAAACAGCACAAACTGAGAAGAATAGTGCAAAAACCAGACTGCCACTGCCACTGCCCCAAATCACTGAACCTGAAAATAGAATTACAGCTTAGAGACCACTAAACAAGCCACAGAAAAATCAAATTGCAAGTAGTTTCCGACCACCGCCTACCTAATCAAGAGGAAAGTTGACTTAGTGCAATTTTCAAGCTCTGTGGTATAGAGTGAATTATGAGAGATTTAACTGATTAGGTCAGTCAGAATTTATTGATGGATCACTACAACAATAGATAGATTCATTTCCAAACAACTACGTTTGCCAAAAAAATGGACCAATAAAGGAAGAGTTGCATTTTCATGATAAAATTATTGAACTTCTATAATTTCTGTCATGATCAATTAGAAATTGGAGAGAATTGCTTTACCTGCAGTCTGCATTCGCTGCCTGCCGGTTTTGAATGAAACAATCCCTCGGGAACAACCAAAAAATTCCCTTTAAGATAACTTGATTTTACATGTACATAACAGCCACTGCCAAGGAGTGCAGGAGACAGGGAGGGAGTCAGGGATCATACAGTATACCAATAAACAATCCAACTAAATGCTCACAAACCAAATACCATCACTCCACAAACCTTCTCGGACATAACCTCACCTCATGCAACAGTAATGTCATTTTTCCCACTATGAAACTATCCAACTTCTTCCTACTATCTATCTATTAACAAATGGGAAAAAGAGTTTCAAACTGCAACTACAAAAGCTCAAGAAGGTAACCTGCAAAACCATAGGAAAAATAGAATAAAAATTGATGATACAGAAGAAAGGAAAACAAAATATTGCTCATCAAATGAAAAAAGGAAACGAATTGCATAGCCAACCTGAGAATGCCCCATCATTTTTACATGGTGCTTGTACCAGAGAAAGTGTGGTCTCTGATAGTCAAATCATGATGTTAGCGACATATATTACAGTTTCCAATCCTCAAATATCTTTCGATGAGTTGTGAATAGCAAATTAACAGTGGCAAAACAAGAACTCCATCCCGGAAAAATAAAAAACAATCTCCATAAAGATGGGATCCTCTGATTTCAAAATTCTAAAATCCCATGTAACTTTATAGTTGGGGATCTCTACTCTCATTCCATTATTTCTTGAACCACGATCATTTTGGACCACAAAAACTCCTTATTTCTACAGGCTCCAAATTCTGCAGAAGTCTTGTGAAGCAATTGTCCTCAACACCAATCTTGAATGGCTTAAACAAGTGAGGTCGTTGTCTGAATCAGAGAGCAGCTGAAGTATGATTACAAAAGGACATGCTCAAAGTTCAATATTATCCTGCAGTATACACATGTACAAAGAGCACTGAGCTGGCATCTTGTTGATAACTGATCCCTCAAAAAGACATATCAAGTACTGCAACGGAGAGATCAGGTTGCTTTTTTGCCTTCCCTAAAAGGCCAAATCCCAAGAATACACCAACCAAGCAAAACTTCCTCGAAGGTTGTTATCATCTCATTTAACAACTGGGCTCTTAGCGGCTTATAGCTTCAATTGCAAGCCGCACCATTCGTAGTAGTCCCTCGACATCTTGGAAGTTAAAATCAAGAGCTGTTTTAATGGAAGAAATGCCCTCTCCACACGGGACTTCTCTAAAGCTGGCATTAGCTGCTGCAAAAGCAAGGCGTGATTTTCTAGAGGCTTCCATTGCAGAATTTACATCCTGTGCCTGAAAAATCACATTTTATGATGATAATATTCCTGACCATTTCACACAGATGTAAACTTTTGAACCAAATAATGGAGCACTAGCTTCTGTAATATATGACAGCAAAGTTTCATGGGTTGATTGACTCAAACAGACACCGACAAGTGACAATTTCATGACATATGGTGCATAACAAGAATAAATGTGATGCTCTTGTACTGGAAAGGAAGCACTAACCAACATAGGTGTTTCCTATCAAACTTTCTGTATGTTGTAATCAAAATACATTCCTTGGCCAATATCTTTATATTCCAACGCTCAAAATTATGTTTTAAAGCTCCCTCAATGAGATAATAGAGGACAAGAAAAGCTTTTTCCAACACAAAATCTGAAATACTTACAAATCTGAGCAACCGCAAAAAGTTGGGACGATTCCGAGCAGCAATAATGTGACTTCCAGTCACTTGAGGAGAGCCAATACCTTTAGTAAATGGAACTTTGTCTGGTGTTGTTGTGTGATTCAGGTTATCAATATCAGAGGCAGAAGAAGAAGGTGATTCACCTATAAATTATGAAAGAAGAATGGCATCACAGCAATTCACAAGTACCCATTGAATGCCCGCATTAAGTATTTGGAAAAGCTAAGAGCCCAAAGAGTGACAAAATGTTTATATGACAAGAGAAATAAGAGAAATTTCAATCAAGTACCTTGGGATACAATACTAATACATGACAGCATATATCAACATAAAATCATAAATTCAGCAGGCATAAGATTTGGACAACCTTTCTTGAGTATCAAATGATTCCTATGCAAAATGCAGAAACTGGGAGCTGAATATATCGATTGATCAAAAAAACATCACACTGAAATCACATCTGTGTGTCTCAATAAACTGTTCTTGTGTAAGAAGGTATGAAGTCCAAGAGGTCTGATTCAAATCAGTGTTTTATTACATATGATGACACCTTACAAATGAATTATGACAAAGTTTGGCATTTCCATGACAATGAAGTGCCAGAGATGGTTTTGTCACATAGTAAATCTTGTAAACCCAAACACAACTCCCAGGGAAACAGTGACCAATAGTCGTGTTACAATCAAGAGATTAAAGTAGAGATCATTGCATGTTCAAATTACCTGGAGGAATAATTTGTAAAGCCATCTGCAACTCGTGTCGATCTCTATTTGCACTAGTATGTGAGGAATAAATTGCCCTCATGTATGCAACCTCCATGCATTTGTAGGCCAGAGCAGCAGCAGCCATGTCTTTGGACTTCTCATATTCGTGGGCACAAAACCTAACATATCACAAGGTTTAGCAAAGGAAGGCAGTAAGGAGGCTGCAATAACTCATTTATTCCATTAGAAATGAAATCGTCAATGGAAAATGCTAACAATTTTTTATTAATAAAAAAAAAAACCTCCTGAGTTAGATAACAAGTTTGCGGAGAAGTCAAAGCACAGACAAATAAAAAAAGGACAGCTAAGAGCCTTAGTTCACATAGTATGACACAAATGCCATGTAGTTTAATCATGAAAGTATTTCCACACATTACCCAAAAAGGAACAAATACAAAAACACTAATGCAACAAATACAAACAATTGTTGTTTCAATTACCAGGTGGAAAAAGTGTTCTGCAGCTAAAAAAGGAAATAAAAACATCAACCAAGAGGCCAAGTTAACCTAAGCCATATGCCATTTGTGGTCGAATCAAAGTTAGAATGTCAAATCCCAACAGAGTGAAAACAAGCAAGAGATGCACAAAAATGGTACCAGCATTTCCAGCATCTATGTGGCCAGTTCTAAGTTTCTAACTGTTTAAACAAATAGAGTCACCTTGTTGCAAGTTTAAAAGGATAAACTAACAAACAAAAAAGGCATCATTCCATAGTTCTAAAAACATTTAAACCCCCCATCCCATCCACCAAAAGAAGACACTTCATCAAGCTCCACACTGACTTACTCGCACAGTTTTGCAGTGCTACTGTAAACTTGCATTGGCTCTCCATTTTTGGCATTCTCACCACCACAGGTTTCCAACAGAGATGCTCCATGAAGAAACTTCAGAGCTGCCTCAAAGTAAAGCCTTGTACTCTCAAGATTGGACCCAGTGTTCTGCAGAAGGTAACCAACATTGGAAAGAGTTGCATATTAAAGAAAACAAATTCTTAAAAGATAAACATTAGAAACCTTCAGACGATCAGCCATGTGTTTCACATTTTTAGCTTCTTTCAAAGCATTGTTGGCAGCCTGACTGAAGGAATCCCTTTTAACTGCACCTGAAGCATCATGATCCCTGACCCTGTGCCCATTTGATGAGGCATTTCTGGAACTGCTGTGATGGTGCTGCATCCCATTGGGATGATCAACCTCTCGAATCTGTTTCAACCCTTTCAATTCATTATCTCCAGCAGAGGCATTTACAGCCAACATATTTGCCCTGTTTCCTTCGTGGGTCCCAGGATTTGGATAAGGGCAATCAGCAAGTGTATCATTTTGAGCTCTTCCAGAAGAAGGCTCCTCCACACTCTGCTTTGCAATAGAGACTGTATCATGGTTTCTGGTAGCATCAACTTTAGCATCCGAATAACTGGGTCCTCCAACATTTAACTGATCCTCTCTTTTGCTATTATCACTCAACAATTGTCCTGCAGAGTCCTTATCAACATGTTTATTCTGATTTTCCTCAGATTTGATCCCAAGGTTCACTTCGGCCTTGTTTTTGCAATTTGTTGGTTTTACTTCACAGGCAGGTGCTTGTGCATGAAAGGAATTGGAAACTTTAACTTCATTTTCAAACTCAGAATTAAAATTCCTATTCTTGTCTTTGGACTGTGAAGAGGAACCATTTCCAGACTTCCTTGGATGAGACCCATCAACAAGATGGTGTTTTTCTATTTGTGTTTTATCATCAAGGGATGGATTGCTCCCACCATCATCTTCCCCGTCAAAAAATCTTCTCAGGCCACCTAGGGCAAAGAAACCAGCATCAGCAGAATCATCTTTCTTGGTGACATTCTTTCTTGCTGATGCAAGTTTTTCTGGTTTTGAAACTCTCATAGGTGATGATGAAACTGATTCTACTGGTGAACCTTTTGCATCATGGAAATTAGCTTTGGTTTTTTGGGAGCTAGAAACTTTGGAAGAGCTAGAAGTAGCTGCCAGATGTAACAGTCCCGAGTCCCTCTTCAAAGAATCCACACCATCCAAGCTCTGCTGAGATAGGGTGCTCCCTAGGTCATGTCCTTGTTGCTGATTCTTTCTGTGACTACCTTTTTTGTCTATCCTACCATTGCTTTTACTTCCACTGGCCTCCTTCCCTTCAGACCTGGATACTCTGGCCTTCTTACCTTTCCTGTAGTCATTTCCATTCAACTCCTCCTTGGCCAAGATATTACTATCCTGGATATGATGCCCAGTGTTTGAAAGGGAAACATGATAGAGTTGGGCATCATAACTTTCCTTCACTCTCCTTTTCTTTGTATCTTTGTCATCACAGTGGCCCACATCCACAGACCCATTATCCAAGGAAGTGCAGGCACCATCCTTTGTTTTTCTAGAAGAAAGTTGAGCCCAGTCATTTTGATCATGCTTTATGTTCTTAAAAGCGCAATCGTTGTGTTTGGGAAGATTTTTCCCTGATGACGTAATAATCAAAGCATTGCTTGAAGAAGGACCCACCTTTTCAATTGCCCCACCATGGTCAGATGTCCAATCTTCTGGCAAATCTTCAGTTCTAATTTTCTTAGCAGCTTTAAAAGAATCTTGATGAAGATCTCTTTTGCCTTTTCCCTTTGATCGCTTGGAATTACCACCTGAGTGTGTGTTAGCAAAGAGGTAAGTTTTGCGATTCAAGAAACAGAAGTTTTAAGGCACAAAAAAGCTACTTTAAATCCTATACCTCGGTCAGAACAAATGTCCAGTCCTCTGTGCTTCTCTCTCTGCTTATGTTCGAGTTTCTCCACAGCTAAATGGCTAGACTTGCTCAGTGTCAAGGAATGGGGTTCAGTTACCAAAGGAGATGGTTTCACATCATTTAAGCTTCCATTTGTCGCAGATACCTGTAAGCTCTTCTTTGCAGGGTTTGACAACCGAATAGGTCCACCTTCTTTATATGTTATATTTGGTAACTCCTTTAAACCATGCTTTTTTCTAAGCCCAACATGTGAATCAAGATTTTGGTGGCTCTGATCAGCATTCCAAACATCAGCCATGGTTACTCCAGATATATTCCCACCAGAATTGTTTTGTTTAAGAGACCGAGTTGCAAGTGTTGTTTCATCCTCACTAAAACTACACCGGTTCATACCAGGCCTAATGCATTTATGATTTAAAAATCAAACATCAGAAGATGAGGAAGATGCATTAAACCAGCAGATTTTATTTCTAATTACTCAATAGGATTTGTTGTTTCTCTGCAATGTGTAAAATGTAAAAGGGTACTTACAGCCAGTCAAGCATGCTACACAGCCACTTTTCAGGCAGGTCATCAGGGTTTGTACAAGGTGGAAGAAGCCGCCATTTTTGACACTTGTCACAACAGACCCAATTATCTTCACCAAGAGCAGTATCAGGTATGGGCCCGTCTCCATTGTGCACAACTCCAATTGATGCGGCTTTAGGAAATGCTTCAGATGTTAACAGCTTGTCCACTTTCTTACTGCTTGATCTTTCCTTAAACATGCTGTTACTTCCATGCGTGCTCTTTTCAACCATTTCTAAGTCCCCCAGCTTATCATCATAATTCTTCACCAATGGACTCATCTGGATTTCTTCTTGTTCTAGTTCTATGTCCCCAAAAAACTCTCTGTATCTATCACCAGCTTTTCCAGAATTCTTTTTTAATTTCAAATCCTCTGACTCCCCTTTAGTTGCATGCTTGTCTGCACAACTGATCTTCTTATTTTTCAGTGACAAAGACGAGCCAACCCTCAGACTCTCCTTTGGTGCCTCGGCAACTATATTGCCATGACTTTGACTTCCCTTTAGTTTCTTTTTTCGCTCAGAACAGGACTCCTTAACATGAGGTAACTTCATACCTTCCTGTTCATAAGGCATAGCTTTCTCATCAGCATTCTGTTTGGGGGGTTCTGATGGAGCCTTTCTCCCCTTGGAAACATTTGAGTCAATTTTGACTGATTCATAAGGCTTTTCTCCTTTGCAATCACCATCTTTCTTTGGGGAGACTGACTCACTGCGAAGTGTGCTAGTTTTTTTATCTTCCAAAACCTTTCCCGAGGACTTGGATTTGGAATTATTGATCCAGCCATTCTCCTGGATCAATATTGGTACCGGCGAGTCCTCTTTAGTAAGACCAGAAAAACCTTTGTCGCTCATCACTCCCCGGGACACATTAGATGCCCTCCTTCCTTTTGAAGTGCCAAAAACAGCAGAATATGAATTTGACAGAAGTGGAAGCTTTAAGGTGTTTGAAACAAGCTCCTCACAAGCAAAAGTGTCAAGTTCTGTCTCCTTTGATATAACACCGCCATTCCCAGAATCCTTATTAACATTGCTGTTGGATTCTGCTGAAAGTTCATTTCCTGCTACTGACTTTATCTTCTTATCTCCAAAAATTGTCCCATCACCCTTCACAGAGCTAGACCCATTCACTAAAATGCAAGAATTTTCTGTTCCAAACCTTGGAACAGGCAAGCATTCACTGTCTTTGAGTAATTTTTCCTTCTCTTTCAAGTGGGTTAGATCATCAGGAAGAGGTGATAGCAGCAGAACTCCAGGCACAGGAAATGATGTCATTATCTGCTCAATCACAAAATCAAACCAAATACATTCTCATCATTGCCAAGTTCCAACACAAAGTGGAGTTGTACATGACAGGTTAGAAACTTTCAGGGAGAAGATTTTACCTGAAGAATATGAGCAGGAGATTCAAGACGAACATCTTGAGGTTCATGAGACATCTCGTCACTCTCAGAGGGACTGTCATCCAGTGAGGAAGATGGTGAGACATCAAGCCCAAGACCACTGTAGATGGCAGCATTTTTTTGTGTTGACAAGTTATCGGAACCCATTTTGATTCGAACTTTCAGCATTTTCTGGTCTGGTAAACTAGCACATTTCCTGTTTACAGATTCATCTCTAGGAACAACTTCCTCAGCAAATTGAGTGGATGGCACATTTGCTTCTTGTTTAACAGACTCGTTCAAGGAGGATGATGTTTTCAATACTGTGGAGGAAGGTTCGATTCTTACTGATTGAGATGCAGTTGACGAAGATACAGAGCTATGGCGACCACCCTATTTTAAGAACAAATAATAAGAAGTTCAAGATAGTAACTCCAAAGTCAACAAAGATTTAGCTAAAGGTTCCTTCTTGAAATCAATTATTAACTAGTGATATGCACAATAATGAAAATATATATATCCACCTCCAGTTGCAAATGGTTTGGAGATCTAGTTGCATTGAAGTGTTGAATTTTTGGTGAGGTTCTTGGGTGAGACCAAACAGGAGACCGCTGATATGTAGGTAAAAATGAACCATAACTACCAAACTTGGCCCCTGTAGAAATGTGAAAATCCCAGAACAATAAATATCATAATACAAACTCTAATTTTACGCAGTTGTTTTTTGCTGCTGAAACTCCACCTTCTGCAGTATATTGACTTACCCAAATTCTCAGCTGAAACTCCACCTTCAAAATCTTTTTGAAAGTGTCCCAAGACATCTTGTAGTTTCTCACCCTTGAAAAGGAAAGAGGAAGAAGCAAGCAGTTGCATATCAGGAAAGAAGAAGAGTACAAATATACACAGGTATAAACTGACAGAACAGCAAATAATTGAAAGAGCTGCAACCTTTGGAATAAAAAACACTCTATACATCTCATGTTGTATACATAAGCGCCACAAATTTCAACTAGGCAATTAAGTGTCAGGGAGCTATTATAAGTGAATTAAGAATGTTGACTCCTGGTTCTCATCCAGATTCGAAAACCTAAAATTCATGAATTCAAAATTTTGATAATCAGTCACATGCTGCTCAAATGACAAACTAAAGTTTTCAAAGGTTCATTTTCTGGAACTTTCTTGTATTCGCATAGTCCATGCAATACCACATCTCTGAATCATAACCAAGTACATCTTTATAATAATTGAGCAAGCTCATCACATATTTCATGTCTCCACAAGAATGAAGCTGCCAAAACATTCACTTTGTAGATCAAACTAAACCAAAACACCGTGTTTAAACATCTAAAGCCAATAAAACCCAAGCACTAAAAGAAAACCTACTATTTTCATCTACCCTTCCCTTCCAAAATCCTGAGAAATTATGTTCTCAAGGACCAGAAAGGACATATTAATCAGATAAAAATTGCCAAACTCAACATTGCAAACAACCAGAATTAAGACTTAAACATCATAATTTGGATCTAAAGCACAAAAGAACAACAACAAGAAATAAATTCAACAGATGATATATAGCACTAACAAAACCAGACTTTAACAAAATTAAAATCAAACTTAAATTATTCTCACAGACATATTACAAAGAAACAAAAAAAAAGAAGAAGAAAAAACTTACTATGTAAGAGAGAGCAATATCAGGGTCAATGCTCTCATCATAATCATCATCATTGTTGGTGTTAATGTTATGGTAAGAGCACGCTTCCCCTTCTTCAAGCTCAGTATCTTCCATCTCTCTCTCACTACCAAACCCTAAACCTAAATCCTCTCTCGCATCTCTCCTCCCCAAAGAAATCATCAAACGACAACTACAAAATGTTTAAAAAAAATCGAAAAGTAATTTAAGCCCACAAATCCATAAATCTCTCTCTACAATACCAGACAGAAAAAACAAAGCCAACCCATTTGACGAAACAGAAAACCCACCAAAGATTTCCAGTGAATTAGACCCGATCACTAGATTCAAATCGGTACCAACCGATGTTTGAATTTTTATTCTTTTTAAGAACTAATTATTAATTAAGATTTTAAACAAATGATATCGGTAGTAAGAACAAAAAGAAAAGAATTTGGTTTGATTTATTGGGTTTGGGTTTTCGATAGGGTGCGATCTCTGTAGCTGGAATCAATTGCCCAACTCTCTCTCTCTCTCCGGATTTTGGTGTCTACAGCAGCCGCGGCTATTCTTTGTTTTTTTTTTTTGTTCTAATTCATTTTTTTGTTTATTCTTCCAAGGAAAATGTTTGTTTAAATTATTTATTTATTTACTTTGATAAAATAAAATAAAAAAACTAAGAAAAGGAGAGAAACTGAGCGATCTAACCAGAGACTGAGGAAATAGAGACTACTGTTTACTAATTACTCTCCGTTTTCTTATATATTTATATTTTGACCCCTGCAGCTTCTCTTCTTCTTTTTACTACGCTTCCTTTGGAATTTTTAAGACCATTTTTGCCAAGTCCACCAGTCTCAAGTCCTTCGACTTTCAATCCGAGTTTGAAATATGATTTTTCACTCTTTTTTATTTTTTTTTGTTAAAAAAGACTCAATATATTGTGGAATTTTTATAATTTTGTAGGTCATTTATAAACTTTCATACCATGAACACAATTTATTTAGAGATTTTATCACTTGATTATATCTAAAATAAAATATCTTTATTAAATTTGATTTTAGTTGTTAGGAGATACAATTGGTCCAATCTGGATTCGGAAATTGACCCTCCCAATTCTTAAATTCCTATCTTCACTATTTTGAAATGTAAGTATGAGATTGCTTGGAAAAATATCAATTATTGTGCGCACCAAAATGCATCCTAGCCTTATTAAAATTATTAAAGTGCGCTTGGCCTAACGGTAGAAGGAACTTGTCTCCTTCCACTACACCTAGATTTGAGTCCTGACGTGCATGTCTATCATTCCTGCAGTGCCTTACATGTCTACTGGGTTTGCAGGGTATTCAGTGGGCCGTGAAGATTAGTCGTGATGCGCGTAAGCTGGTCCGGACACCCCACGTAAATCAAAAAAAATTATTAAAGTAAATCCAAATCATATATAATATATTACAAAACTTATAAAGAGTTTTTTTATTATATTTGTCATCACTAAATTTTTATTCCATTTTCAACATATTTTTAAAAAGATTAGAAAAATATAAAAAATTAAAATTCATAAAAAAATATGCTTTTGACATCATTTGAATAATTTCTGGTTATTTTGTAATTTTTAACCATTTTGTGTATTGTTTTTATATTGAAATTTTTTTTAGAAAAAACTAAGTAGAAAAAAAAAATTAATCCAATAAAAATATTTTTTTAATGAGTGAAATGTAATTGAAAAAAAAGTAAAGACCAGTTTAGTTTAAAAATAATAATTACAAAAAAAAAAGAAGCAAAGTTGTCTTACCAAGGAAAATTCTTTACAAAATTTGAAAGATAAGGAAACTCTTCATTTGAGGACCAATTATTTTTATAAAAAAAACATTGTTAAAAATAATAATTAATTAATCAGTTTAAAATAGTATGGTATAACTTTAGTCCCTGTCTTTAGAATATTAATTAATAAAAAATAAAAATAATAATAAAATTATTCTTGCATTAGTTGTTCTATTAATTTTTAATCAATCTAGGATAGGATGAAATGATATTATTTCAGACCTTATTTTTTGGATGTCACTTATTAGGTATTAAGATCAATTAATATTTGATCGGTGAATTAATTATTTCTATTAATTATTAATTGGTCTAGAATGAAATGGTTGAATATTAGGTCTTGATAAGTTAATAATAGTACAAATTAATACATGTTTTAGGATATTAACCAATAAATTTTTCAATCACCCCGTAACCATTTCAATTTTGACAAATTCAATTTAATATTCTTATCATTTATTAAATAGCCTAGAATGGTATGGTTTAATAGCAAATCTTATTTTTCATATGATACTTAATAGATAAAATGAATTTTTCAACCCACAGTAAGCCTCGTGTGTAGATTTGCCATCATTTCCAAATAATGCAGGATGGTAAGGTGTAATTACAAGCCCTATTCTTTGGACATTGTTTAATGGATAATAAAAACAATATCTTAAATAACATACATATTAGTTTAGGCAAATCCCATTAAAACACATTTATAATTGAAAACAAACAATAATAAAGCTTATCTTAGGTAAGATATATAAAGTAATTGATTACTACTTAAAAGTGTATTTTTATTAAGGTTTTATATTATCATTTCGCACTTGAAGTATTAAAAACTTTTTTAACTAAAACATGTTTTATAATAACATATCTAATAATATAAGATACCTGTAATTTATGGTAAATGTTCATCTTAAATGCAGACCTATCACATAAATAAAAAAATTGATTGATAAGTTTAAGTATTGAAATTAAAATGACAAAAAGATAGCTAAACTTAAAAAAGATATGCTGGTGCCGTCCAAACTAAAATATTATTAGATATTTGGGTCATATTTGAAGCTGTAAATCTCGAATTTAGGTCTACTTTATAAGGTAAGACATAAGGCTACAACTTTCATGTGGAGGTATAATTTTAAAAAGATCATTTTCAAGTCCAAATCTTAGAAACAATAAAGAAGTCTAAATCTATTTTGCAGCTTAGACACTGTTCAGTGTTTAACTCATATCTTGAGTTCTAGAAGTCCAAAAGTCCAAATGACCTCAATTTGTTTTTTTAGAAAACTGAGACAATTTTCTAGAATTTTCATGGTAAGGTTGGTTCAAATTTTAACGTTATCAATAATATTTTATTCAAACAAGAAATGATAAGGATTGTCATCAAAGTCAAGAGTTGACCACTCATTCATCAATTAGTTATCAAATTAATACTTTCTAATTTTAGCCTATAAAAGGAGGGATTTGCCATGCATTCAGGCATCTTGGTTTTCATATTAAGATCATACTCTTACTTTCTCTTTTTGTATTCTTATAATGCTTAAGTTTTGCTTTCATTAATATCTAGTTTATGTCTTTCATTTCATTTCCTTTACTTAGTTAACTTTTATCTTATTTATGTTCTTATTTTCTTTATTTATGTTTCTCTCTTTCATTATATATAGCTAAGTTTATTATGTCAAGGTAAAAAAATTACACTGATGGTGTAAGAATAAGTATAATATAAATTCAACATGAACTTTAATGTTTGATACTAACATGTTTTATATTTGTTATCTTGTTTACTTTTAATACTTTGTTTGTTAAATGATTAATCTAGATTTATATTATATAATACTTGGTACAATAAATACTTTGTACTTTCATAGTCCATATTGTATGGTATAATCGATATTTGTACTATGAAAGGAACTTGAGTTATTATTAACATAAGTTATAATTATGAATACGTAACAAGATTTATAAGTATTAGTATTAATTGAATAATATAACTAATGTAATTATGTTAACAATTTATAATTTGATTAAAACTTCTTTGTGTGTGGTTTCCAATTAAATAATAAGAGTTTATACTATACTTGTTTGACATACTAATTATGCATTAAAAGTATTATTAAGTCTTTTATTTTACATATATATATATATTGTTTTTATTTGAGTTTTTATAATAATTAATGTGCTTTTTAGTAATGAAGTTTCTTTTAATGTTTTGCTGGGTTTTTGGAGCTTAAACAGATTACATCAGAAAATTTAATGTTGGAATTCGAAACCAAAAATTAAAGAGAAATTTAGTTGAAGTTTGAAGCAAATCTTGATTCAAATAAGTGCTCCAATTTTTTTCTAAAAAAATCAATTCTATTCTAATCCTAAAAAAGATTATCATATGATCTATTTCAAACCCATACTTACCTTCTATTGTGTGCAAACTTTAACCATCAAACACTAAAGGTTTCAATGTCAATTTTAGCCCAAATAATAGGTACATTTGTATCCTTATATGATACTTAAATTCAGCCCTAAATCAGCTCAAGAATAATCCATGATCTTACATGTCCACACAACAAATAACAATTGATTTATTTTGAATAATCCATTGATCTAAGAAGGCAAGCACATGGATGGAAAGCTGGAGGGGACATTGTTACATTATTTTGAGTAAAAAAGAAGAAATAGATAGCTCATAAATAAGGAAGAAAAACGAGCGCCAAAGTTGTTGCAAAGCTGGCATGATTTGATTTTTTAAAACACCTTTTGGTGTTTTGCTCATAACTTTTGACTTAGATGTCCAAATGAGTTTTTTTTAATGATATGGAAATGTGACAGAATTTTGTATAAATATATATCTAATAGACATCTCTAGAAAAGGCTTCTAAGATGGCCTAAATTACTATCCAAAGTTAGCATCATATTTATGTCCAAATTTTTACTGAAATTGTATTGTGTTCTTCTTTATATATTTTAGTTCTTTAGTTTGATTCAAGTTATTTCATGTTTATTAAAGTGTTCTTATACATAATCATGACTGGTTAATCTCTTTCTTAGATATAAATCAAGGATGATGGTGGTTGAGGTGAGTTTTTTAAGATATGAATGAATCTTAATGTTTATCTTCTTATTTTCTTCATGAATGTTTTATTATTGTAAGGAAATTTTAGAATCATTTAGGTAATGTTATAATCTTGAATTTTTATGTATAAATTTTAGTTTTCATATAGAGATTGCTTGATTTAATGTTTTAATATGAAAGTACTTGTTTATTCTTAAGCAATAACCAATCTTTATCTCTTTAGACTTCACTGTAATATCTTCCTATCTAACACCACCATCGTTTATATTAGGTTGAATTATCTTATATATTTTGAAGGAATCACTAATACATTACCATTAAAATTGATTTGGACCAAGACTTACTTTTTGTTTGTTATTT
Organism: Populus ilicifolia; assembly: GCA_015708895.1. NCBI lineage: Eukaryota > Viridiplantae > Streptophyta > Magnoliopsida > Malpighiales > Salicaceae > Populus > Populus ilicifolia. Next base: position 11,055 of record SRLM01002591.1, on the reverse strand, counting down.
AAAATCTATTTACATGTTTTCATATTTGAAAATAAATTCATCAATTATTTACAACTAAGTTATTGTTAATTTAATTTCTCTTGAGTTTTTTTTATTATGTAGCTTAATTTCCAGATTTAGTTCTCTATGAATATAACCTCGATCTTACCGAGTTAATTGCTACATTGCACACTCATGCACTTGCAAGTAAAAACAAGTTGATCATAAAAAGTGGTCAAGCAATTTTAGCGTCTTTGCCGGGGGAGCTAGTAAGCAAAGGTAACAAATTTAGATTTGATTATTGGAAAAAAATCATTTAAAAAAAAATCAATTAACTGGTTTTATTGCTTAAAAGAAAATTGAAAAAAATAAATCAAACGACTGGTTTTACCACCTAAAAAAATTGACCTCAACTTATTGGATATTAAACTGTGGAATGAACTACTAATTGTTAGATTTTGGTTGGTTCAATCATTTTTCTTTTGATGTTTATTCTAATTAGTTTATAATATTTATTGTTTATATTATAAGGCTGGTTTTACCGCCTTTTGTTTATTTTATTTTATCTTATTGTATAACTATGATTATTTTTTTGAAGTACTAAGCTTTCAATTTGAAACTAGGCATGATCCAACTTTTTCTCACATATCATGGTATGGATTTTGAAAATTCATATATACACATTAAGGACTTTGAAGAGGTATGTAATACTTTTATTAATAGAACATGCACTAAGAAAACTATTCGGCTTAAATTGTTCCCATTCTCTTTAAAGGATAAAGCCAAACTTTGGCTAAACTCCCTACATCCTAGGTTTATAGGTATATGGAGGGAAATGCAAGCTGAATTTTTGAAAAAATACTTCCTGACTTATAGGATGACAGCCTTACAACATCAAATGATGAATTTTTCTTATAGTCCAAATATTCATTTCACCAAGCTTGGGAAAGGTTCAAAGACTTGTTTAATGCATGCCCCTACTATGGTTTTGAGATGTGGAGGTTAGTGAGTTTCTTCTACAACTCTCTTACCATAAATTTTAAAAAGCTAATGTCAACTATGTATAATGGTAACTTTTATGACAAAGAACCAAATGAAACCTTTGATTTTTTTGATCAATTGGTTGAAAACACAAAGCAATGAGAGACTTCTCTCCCACTTTATGTTGAGTTTAGAAACATTATTTCTCATTCAAGTGGTAAGTTTCAATTGAAAGAGACTAATGACCTCAATGCTAGATTAACCTTATTGATTAGGAAAGTAGAGTCTCTTGAGCTTAAAAAAATACATGTCATGAGTGAACAATAAGAGAAGAGTTGTGTTGTGTGGGAGAGCAAAGGGCATAAGATAATTAAGTGTTCTACCATTCCAGCTTTCAAGGAAGTACTATATGGCCAAACTTTTGATATAAGTAATGTTAGAAAGCCTTTTTCAAACCAAGTAGGCAATCTCTATTCTGATACCTCTAATGTTAGATGGAGGAACCACCTAAATTTTGGATGGAGAAATGAGGGCTCTTCAGTACCTCAAACATTTTAACCTTCACCCTAACCACTTCATGCTCCCACACATAACACGAATCAACCACCTCGTAAGAGATCCCTAGAGGATACTCTTCAATAATTCATACAAACATAAGGAGGAATTAACAACCAAGCTTATAAATTTCAAAACTAGACCAATAGGACCTTAAATGACAATCGAAGTCAATTAACTAAGTTGACTCAATCAATAAGCATTTAAAAGAAGGGAAAAATCCTTGCTCAACCAATGCCCAATCTTAAAAGGTCAGGTACACATAAGTGAATCTTATCTAGTGAACCTTCAAACCATAAACAAGTCCAAGCCATCACCACCCTTAGAAGTGGAAAGATTGTTGATAAAGGTATAGGTTTTAGGATTCCTATAGGTATTATAGAGGAGAAATCTAAGAAAAATGAAGAGGGAATCAAAACATAAGTGATAAATGAGAGTTTGAGTGAAAAGAAAGGCGAGAGAAATGAGAGAGAAATGAGAGAGAAAGGAGATGATTCAAGAAAAATTGGAGTTAAAGTGAGTGATTTAGGATTTGTTCCTAGAACACCATTTCCACAAAGGTTAGAGAAACCTAAGCATGATCTTATGAACTCAGAAATCTATATATTGTTCAAATAAATGAAAGTTAATATTCCACTTTTTGATGCAATTAAACAAGTCCCGTTTTATGCAAAGTTTCTTAAGGATTTATGCACAATCAAAATAAGATTGAATGTGAAAGAAAGAACCTTTCTAACTAAACTTGCTAGTGCCATTATCCAGTTTAAGACCCCTCTCAAATACAAGGATCCTAGTTGTCCTACCATTTCATGTATTATTGGAAGTTATAAGATAAATCAAACTTTGTTGGATTTAGGAGCAAGTGTGAATTTAATACCCTATACTGTTTACAAACAATTAGGTTTAGGAGAAATCAAACCTACTTGGATCACCCTCCAATTAGCTAATAAGTCAATCAAGATTCTTAGGAGTATTGTTAAGGATGTGTTGGTTCAAGTAGATAAATTCTACTTTCCTGTTGATTGTGTAGTGTTAGACACCACACCTATTCAAGGATCTAATGCTCCCATTCTAGTCATCTTAAGGAGACTTTTCCTAGCTACATTTAATGCCCTTAATTAACTGTAAGAATGGTGTAATGAAATTATGTTTTGAGAATATGACTGTGGAGATAAATATATTCAATATTTCCAAATAAATTGGTGAATATGAGGATATTAGAGAGGTAAATTTAATCCAAGTAGTTCGTTAAGAACACTTTGAGAGAGTGTGGATAAAGGATCTATTGGAGAGAACCTTAATTCATGATAGAAGATTTTATTCTTTTGAATGTGATGATGAGGAAGTAAGAGAGCTCGAGACTTATATAGATCCAATACCTAATATGTTAATAGGTCAATGGACCCTATTATTTGAGCCTTTAATTTCAGCCCACGTGAAAGTTGAGGCTTTTCTTGTTGAACCTTATAAACCAGAAAGGAAGCCTTTACCAAATGATCTTAAGTATGCATTTCTAAGAAAAAATAAATCATATCCTATTATGATCTCATCAAAACTTAGCATAGAATAAGAACAAAAACTTTTGAAAGTGGTGAAAAAACACAAGAAAGCAATTGAGTGGATAATTACTAACATGAAAGGAATTAGCCTTTTTTTTATGTACATATATAATCTATCTTGAAGAAGAGGCTAAATCTGTAAGGCAAATATAAAAATGATTGAACCTAAACATGAAGGAAGTAGTGAGAGGTGAAGTGCTTAAGTTATTTGATGCAGGTATTATTTATCCCATTGCAAACTCAAAATGGGTTAGTCCAGCCCAAGTTGTCTTTAAAAAATCTAGAGTCATAATAGTTAAGAATGAAAATAATGAGCTAGTGCCTACAAGAATCCAGATTGGATGATGCATATGTATTGATTATTGTAAGTTGAACATGGTGACTAGGAAGGACCATTTTCCGCTCCTATTTTTAGACCAGATGCTTAAAAGAGTAGCTGGAAGAGCTTTCTATTGTTTTTTTTATGGATACTCGGGTTAGAGCATCTCCAATGGAAAATGCTATTTTAAAAAGCTAAATTGATAAAATAGCATTTTGAATAGTATATATATAGCTTTTTTTACCATATTTATTCCAATGGAAAAAAGCCATTTGAAGAGCCATTTATATTGGAGTAGAAAAAACAAGTGTTTTATTATTTCTTAATATGTTTGATGTCAGTTTTTTTTCCCATATGGCTACATTTAATTGATTTATTTTTTTAGTGGTCCCACTTTGTTGGTTTTAGCTCTTTGGAGAGATATGTAGGAATAACATTTGCGAGAGAGAAAAAACATTTTAGCATTTTGTTTGGCTTTTCCCTTGGAGTGTGCAAAACAAACAAAGAAAAGTTAAAATATTAATTTTTTATTTTTGGCTATCCATTTAGCTTCTCCATTGGAGATGCTCTTACAACTAAATTGAGATTTCCTTAGAAGAATAAGAAAAAACCATTTTCACTTGTCCTTTGGGTATTTATGCTTATAGAAGAATGTCATTTAACTTATGTAATGCACCAGCTACTTTTTAAAGGTGTATGATGAGTATCTTTAATGACATAGTGGAAATTTTTTTGGAGGTTTTCATGGATGATTTTTCAGTTTATAAGGATTCTTATGAGTTGTGTCTAATGCATTTAGAAAAAGTTCTTGAAAGGTGTGAAGAGAGCAATCTTGTACTCAGTTGAGAGAAGTGTCATTTTATAGTAACACATGACATTGCCTTAGGTCATATTATCTCTTCAAAAGGGATAGAGGTAAATAAGTTTAAAGTTGAAATCACTCAAAAATTACCTATCCTTAAGACTGTGAAAGATGTGAGATCTTTTTTATGACATGCTAGTCTTTACTAAATATTCATTTATTCTTTTAATACCATTGTTAAACCATTGTGTAACTTATTGTCATAAGATGTCTAATTTGATTGGATATTAAAATGTCAAGAAGCTTTTAAAAAGCTTAAAGGGTTGTTGATAACTACACCAATCATGCAAGCTCTTTGATTAATACTTAAAAGTGTATTTTTATCAAGGTTTTATATCATTATTTTGCACTTGAAGTATCAATAACTCCGTAACTAAAACATGTTTTATAATAATATATCTAATAATATAAGATACCTTTAATTTATGGTAAATGTTCATTTTAAATGCAGGCCTGTCACATAAATAAAAGGATTGATTGATGAATTTAAAAATTGAAATTAAAAGGACAAAGAGAAGGCCAAACTTAGAAAAGAGATGCTAATGGAGTCCAAACCAGAATACTATTCAATAATTGAATTATATATAGAGCTGTAGATCTTAGATTTAGGTCTACTTTATATGGATGGAAAGGTAAGATATAGACCTACAACTTTCATACAGAGCCCAACATCTAAAAAGGCCATTTTCAAGTTCAAATTGGAGCAACAACAAAGAAATCCAAATCTGTCCTCCAGCCCGAGCACTATTTAGTATTCTAGCTATATATGGAGTTTTAAAAGTTGAAATGATCTGAATTTTTTACATAAGAAAGCTGAGATAATTTCTTATAACTTTTATATTTTTAAGTGGTTCTAATTTTGACATTATCAATGACGTTTTGGGCAAATAAAAGAAGATAAGGATTGTCACCAAGTCAAGATTTGGCCACCCACTCATCAATTAGTCATCAAATCAATAGTTCCCAGTTTTGGCCTATAAAAGGAGGCATTTGCCATGCATTTAGGTATCTTGGTGTCTAGATCAAGATCATGCTCTTGCTTTCTCTCTTTGTATTTTTGTATTGCTTATGCTTTGCTTTTATTAATATCAAGTTTATGCCTTTCATTTCCTTTCCTTTACTTAGTTAACTTTTCATCTTATTTATGTTCTTATTTTGTTTATCTATTTTTCTTTCTTTCATTATGTCTAGCTAAGTTTATTATGTCAGGGTGAAAAGGTTACACTAATGGTGTAAGAATAAGTATAGTATAAACTTAATATGGACTTTAATGTTTAATACTAACATGTTTTATATTTGTTATCTTGTTCACTCTTTAATACTTTGCTTGTTAAATGACTAATCTTGATTTATGTTGTATAATAATTGGTACAACAAATGCTTGGCACTTTCATAGCCCATACTGTATGGTATAACCAACACTTGAGCTATGAAAGGAACTTGGTTTGTTGTTAACATAAGTTATAATCATGAATGCTTGATGAAATTTATAAGTATTAGCAATAATTGAATAAGATAACTAATATAATCATGTTAACAATATATAATCCGATTGGAACCTCCTCTGTGTGTTGTTTCCAATTGAATAATAAGAGTTTATATTATACTTGTTTGACATACCATTCATGGAACCTCTAACCTCGACATTTGTTATTATCATTGTTTAATCCTTATATTAATATTCCATCTTAAAGTTCTCATCATCTTCTTCTTATTCTCCTTCTTCTTCTTTCTTACTACTACTACTACTACTACTACTACTACTACTATTACTACTACTACTACTACTACTGTTATTGTTATTGTTGTTATTGTTATTGTTATTGTTATTATTGTCATCTATAATTTATACAATTAACCTCCCTATAGTTCGACCCCAGTCTTGCCGGGTTATTTATTACTTCGATACTCCTACATTTGGGAGAATACATTAATTTTTTAGTCGTGTCACTCTTGATTGGTCTTTATCATTTGAACTGATGTGTGATGCTAATGATTTTGTGGTAGGGTTGTTTTAGGGCAAAGAAATGATAAGAAGCCTCATGTCATTTATTATGTCAGTAAGACTTTAAATGATGCTCAATTGAATTACACTACAACTAAAAAAGAACTCTTGGCTGTGGTCTTTGCATTAGACAAGTTTAGATCTTATTTGGTTGTATCTCTAGTTATTGTTTTCACTAATCATGCAGCATTGAAATATTTGCTCACAAAACAAGATGCCAAACCACGTTTGATTCGATGGATCCTTCTACTCCAAGAGTTTAACATTGAAATTTAAGATAAAAAGGGAGTAAATAATGTAATGGCTAATCATTTGTCCCCTATTTCAAGTGATAGAACCATAATTGATGAATCTCCAATAAATAAACTCTTTGCTGATGAAAATTTATTTTGTGCAAGTATTGTCTCTTACATTGGTTTTTCATGGTATGCTGACATAGCAAATTACTTAGCCACAAGTCATATTCCTTCTCATTGGTCTAAACTTGAGAAATAAAAATTCTTGCCTAATGTGCGTACCTTTTTTTGGGATGACCCCTACCTATTTAAATACTGTCCTGACCAAATTGTTAGGCGGTGCATCCCTGATCATAAAATTACAAGTATCATTAATTTTTATTATGCATTAGCCTATGGTGGACATTTCTCTTCCAAGAAAACCATTGCTAAGATCTTGTAGTGTAATTTTTATTGGTCTACCATGTTTAAAGATGTTCATGCTTTTTATGTTGCATGTCACCGATGCCAACAACTAAGTAACCTCACTAAGTGTAACATGATGCCCTTCAACCCCATTCTTGTTTTGGAAATATTTAATTGTTGGGGGGATTGATTTCATGGGATCTTTTTCAAGTTCATGTGGCTACCAATTCATCCTTGTAACTATTGATTATGTGTCTAAATAGGTAGAGGTCATTGCATCTCAAACCAATGACCATTAAGTTGTGGTCAAATTCTTAAAAGAAAATATTTTCTCTCATTTTAGCATACCCCGAGCTATGATTAATGGTAGGGGAAAGCATTTTTATAACAAGCCTGTTGGGATGTTGATGAGAAAATATGGTGTAATTCACAAGGTCAGTACCCCCTGTCACCCACAAACTAGTGATCAAGCTGAGTTGGCAAATAGGGAGACTAAGAACATTTTAGAGAAAACAATAAACCCAAACCATAAAGATTGGTCCTTACGACTAGTTGATGCTTTGGGGGCATATTGTACTAGTTATAGGCTAATGTATGGAAAGTCTTGTTATCTCCCTATTAAGATTGAGCACCATGCATATTAGGCTATCCGACAATTTAATGACAATGAAAACAAGGTTGACAAAAATAGAAAGCTTTAATTGGATGAATTAGAGGGGCTGAGAAATGATACATTTGAAAATGCAAAAATTTCAAAACATAAGATGAAAACTTTGCATGATAAACATATTCTTAGAAAATCCTTTTATGTTGGTCAGAAGGTTCTCTTTCATAATTCATAATTACATCTCTTTCTTGAAAAGTTGAGGACAAAATGGGTTGGTCCATTTGTGATTAAATCCATCTCTAAGCATAATGCTTTTGAGGTAGAAAATCCTAAGAACGAAAATGTCTTCAAAGTAAATGGTCATCGATTGGAACCTTATCTTGAAAACATTATGGCTAAAGTTGAGACATTAGATCTTGAAGATCCAATACCATTGTAATATCTCAAGTAATGAGTTTTTTTTTTTACTTTTTCCTTTTGTTTTCTTTTAGTTTTCCAACTCTTATATTTATTTGTTAATGCATTATTCTAAGTTGGGGGTTTGAGGTTCTTTATTTACAAAAAAATAAAATTGATTTGATGTTTTTTTTAGTTATGACATGCAGGTAAAAAAAAAGAATCAAGCAAGAAGTCATCTCATGTCTAATTCAATCGATAAACATTCATTCTTGAAAAAAAAAAGGGAGTACTAATTTTCTAGTCTTTGTTCTTTTCTTCTCTCTCTCTCTCTCTGTTTTTTTATGTTGAGGATAATATAAAATTTAATTTTAGATATTTAATTATGTTGAATGCTTGAGATGACCATGCTTGTTTGGAAATTTTTTTTGCATTCATAGGTGAGTAAGACTTGTTTAAGATCAACATTATATTTTTGGATTCATTATTGTGTTGAACATTACATGCTTTAATTTGAGATATATAATATCTTATAGAGCAAGATATAACATACTTTTGGTTCTCTTTAAGATTATTAAAGTACATCTTTCTTTGTAAAAGTTGTGTGAGTTGTGTGATTACGCATAAAAGATAAGTGTGATGTTTTACTTGTGATTATCCTTTTTAATCTAGTCCTAAACAAGGTTTAAATAAATAGAGTAATAATTATTAGATAATTAAATAAATAAATATGTACAAAGTTCTATGTACTTCAATGTTTTGAGTTGCTTAGTAAATAGGGATATTCATCACAAATGTTTATCTTTATATCAAACGACAACTCAAAATATGAGTATGCAAAAGCACTTTAAGTCTGTGACTTTGTAAGTAACTGGGTGCATTCATCGCAAGTGTTTGTATTCACGTCAAAAGGAAAGTGAACACTTAAAGACAAAGAATAAATAATATCTTAAAAAATAAAAAATAAAAAATATAGATATTTCTCTAGTTTGATACCTTGTTTGTAGTAGTGAAAAGGGAAGATCACAAGTTGAGTTTTTGCGTGAATCAATTATATTGGTTGCATGATAAATATGATTGAATTTGAAATTTTATATAGATATTTGATTTAGAGAATCTGAGTATGTTATTTTTTTTTATTTGATATTGTGTATACACTAAGTTAAAGATACCAATGTTTGCATGATAGGTCTTTCAAGTGTGATGAATCGAGCCTAATTATAGTTATTATTATTCTTTTTATTTCAAAGGTTTTATGTTTTGTTTTGTTTAAGGACCAGCAAAATCTAAGTTGGGGGGTGTGATTGTACATCAAAAGTATCATTAAGTCTCTTATTTTACATACATATTTATTGTTTTTATTTGAGTTTTTATAATAATTGATGTGCTTTTTATTAGTGAAGTTTTTTTTTAATGTTTTACTAGGTTTTTGGAGTTTAAACGGATTATATTAGAAAATTTCATGTTAGAATTCGAAACAAAGAATTGAAGAGAAATTTAGTTGAAGTTTGAAGCAAATCTTGATTCAAATAAGTGCTCCAAATTTTTCCTAAAAAAAATAATTCTATTCTATTGCGTGCTAACTTTAACCATCAAACACTTAAGATTTCAATGTCTATGTTAGCCCAAATAATAGGTACATTTATATCCTTATAAGATGTTTAAATTCAGCTCCAAATCAGCCTAAGCATAATCCATGATTTTACATGTCCACATAACAAATAACAATTGATTTATTTTGGGTAATCCATTGATCTAAGCAGACAAACCCATGGATGGAAAGCTAGAGGGGATATTGTTACAATACTTTGGGTTAAAAAGAAGAAATAAATAGCTTATAAATGAGAAAGAAAAATGTGCATCAAAGTGGTTGCAAAGTTTACCTGATTTGATTTTTCAGAACATCTTTTGGTATTTTGCCCATAACGTTTGACTCAAATGTCCAAATAAGCTATTTTTTAATGATATGGAAAGATGAAAATTTTTTCTATAAATATGTATCTAATAGACATCTCCATAAAAGGCTTCTAGAAGGGTCTAAATTGCTGTCTAAAGTTAACATCATATTTGTATCCAAATTTTTACTAAAATTGTGTTGTGTTATTCTTTGTAGATTTCAGTTCTTTAGTTTGTAAAACTTATTATTTCAGTTTGATTCAAGTTATTTCATGTTTATTAAAGTGTTCTTATACATAATCATGGTTGGCTAATCTTTTTTTTAGATCCAAATCAAAGATGATTGTGGTTGAGGTAAATTCTTTAAAACATGAATGAATCTTTTGTTTATCTTCTCATTTTCTTCATGAATGTTTTATTATAGTAAGGAAATTTTAGAAATCATTTAGGTAATGTTATAATCTTGAATTTTTATGCACAAACTTTAGTTTTGGTATAGAGATTACTTGATTCAATGTCTTACTTAATATGAAAGTGCTTATTTATTCTTAAGCAATAATCAATCTTCATCTTTTTAAACTTTATTGTAAAATCTTTCGATCTAATATCATCATCGTTGATATTAGGTTGAGTTATCTTATATATCTTGAAGGAATCACTAATACATTACCATTAAAATTGATTTGGGCCAAGACTTACTTTTTACTTGTCATTTAAAATTTATTTACATGTTTTTATTATTGAAAATAAATCCATCAATTATTTTCAACCAAGTTATTATTAATTTAATTTCTCTTGAATTTTTTTTGTTACCTAACTTAATTTCTAGATCTAGCTCTTTGAGGATATGACCTCGATCTTACCGAGTTAATTGCTACATTGCACACTCGCGCACTTGCGAGAAGACATCAATTTTTTGATCGTGTCGGTGATGTTTATCTTTCCTACTAAAAAACCAATAATTAGTACTTACAAGTGCATTTTTATCAAGGTTTTATATCATTATTTTGCACTTGAAGTATCAATAACTCTTTAACTAAAACATATTTTATAATAACATATATAATAATATAAGATAACTTTAATTTGTGGTAAATGTTTATTTTAAATGTAGGCCTATCACATAAATGAAAGGATTGATTGATGAATTTAAGAACTAAAATTGAAAGGACAAAGAGATGACCAAACTTAGAAAAAAAAATGGTGGTGGAGTCTGCTTGACCGCTTTTTATGATCGGCTTATTTTAACTCGCAA
>SRLM01002589.1:20911-37966 GCA_015708895.1 Populus ilicifolia | reverse complement strand
ACTATGATGGCAGAGTAAAGAGAACTTTTTATGACTCTTGAGACGCATCTTAGTAATAATTCATAACAAGGTTTATCATAATACTTCTTGAAATATTCAGATTTACAAACTCTCGCATTGTTATCACTTAATTCTGCTCATATACTTATTTAACATGGATTCTTAAACCTTAATTTACACACACATACACTTTAAACATATGACTATGGGTTGCATATTAGATTATTAGATTATTTATGTTCTTTTATTAAAGGTAACAACTAAGGGAAATGGATAATATATAATTAAAAAAAAAGAAAAAAGAAAAAATGATAATAATAAAAATGTAGATAAGTTTGGTTTCGTAACCTCCCTAACCTAAACAATTAAGCCCGAAGGGGTGTTTTAACACTTAATAACCTAAATTCAACTGACTTGGGAGCTATTAGCCCAACGCTTATTACATGGGTTGAGGAGAAAAGTTTAAAGGAATCAAACATTGCACTATCTACATATCAGTATCTCTGACCCAAGTTACTAAGCTCGTAGGAGTGTCTTAACATCTAATGCCCTAAGACCAACTGGTCTGGGAGTCATTAGCTAAAAGCTCATTACATGAGTTAAAGATGTATGGTGTTTTAAATTATATGTATATATATTAAAAAAAAAGACAAAAGAAGAAGACAAAAATAATAATCCCAACCCAGGGAAGTTAACCTTAAACATTAGAATTTTTTTTTATTTTTTTCCAAAAAAGGCCCTATAATTATGTGTTGATACATTGAGCATAAAATAAAGGTTTATAAATATCTTGTTAAGAGGTATTGATCAGGTATATAAATTTAACGAGAGTTTGTTTATCTGGATAGATTAATGGAAGTTAAATGATGACTACCTTACTTTGTGGAATTTGCAAAGTATTTTTCTATTTTAACACTTTAATTACGAGGGACTAGTAATAAGCTACTTGGAGGTTGTGATTGATACTTAAAAGTACATTTTTATCAAGGTTTTATATCAACATTTTGCACTTGAAGTATCAATAACTCCTTAACTAAAGCATGTTTTATAATAATATATCTAATAATATAAGATACCTTTAATTTATAGTCAGTGTTCATTTTAAACGCATGCCTATCACATAAATGAAAGGATTGATTGATGAATTTAAGAACTGAAATTGAAAGGATAAAGAGATGGCCAAACTTAGAAAAGAGATGTCGGTGCAATCCAAACCGAAACACTGTTCGGTACTTGGGTCATATCTGAAGCTATAGATCTCATATTTAAATCTACTTTATATGGATGAAAAGGTAAGACATAGGCCTACAACTTTCATATGGAACCCAAATCTAAAAAGACCATTTTCAAGTCCAAATTGTAGCAACAATAAAGAAGCCTAAATTTGTCTTCTAGCCCGAGCACTGTTAAGTGTTCGACCCATATCTAGTTTTTTAGAAGTCCAAATGAAATGAATTTTTTACACAAGAAGGCTGGGACAATTTCTTACAACTTTCATGTTTTTGAGTGACTCTACTTTTGATGTTATTAATGATGTTTTCGGCAGACAAGAGAAGATAAGGATTGTCACCAAGTCAAGAGTTGACCACCTACTCATCAATTAGTTATCAAATCAATAGTTTTCAATTTTGGCCTATAAAAAGAGGCATTTGCCATGCATTTAGGCATCTTGATTTTCAGATCAAGATCATGCTCTTGCTTTCACTCTTTGTATTTTTTGTAATGTTTGTGGTTTGCTTTCATTAATATCAAGTTTATGTCTTTCATTTCCTTTTATTTACTTAGTTAACTCTTATCTTATTTATGTTCTTATCTTATTTATGTTCTTATCTTGTTTGTTTATTTTTCTTTCTTTTATTATGTTTAGGTTAGTTTATTATATTAAGGTGAAAAAGGTTACACTAATGGTGTAAGAATAAGTATAGTGTAAACTTAATATGGACTTTAATGTTTGATACTAACATGTTTTGTATTTGTTATTGACACGACGAAAATATTAATGTCTTCTCCCAAGTGTAGGAGTGTCGAGTAATAAATAACTCGGCAAGACTGGGGTCGAACCACAGGGAGGTTATTTGTACAAATTATAAACAATAATTATAAATAACAACAATAGTAACAATAATAACAACAATAATAGTAGCAATAACAATATTAATAATACTAGTAGTAGTAGTAGTAGGAATAGTAGTAGTATAACAACAATAACAAAAACAACAACAACAATAATAATAATAAAGAAGATGAAGAAAAATTCATGAGAACTTTGAGATGAAAAATTAAAGGATTAAACAATGATAACAAACAATGTTAAGGTTAGAGGATCCATTAATGGTATGTCAAACAAGTATAATATAAACTCTTATTATTCAATTGGAAACCACACACAAAGGAGGTTCCAATCATATTATAGATTGTTAACATGATTACATTAGTCATCTTATTCAATTAATGCTAATACTTGTAAATTTCGTCAAGCATTCATGATTATAACTTATCTTAACAACAAATCAAGTTCCTTTCATAGATCAGGTGTTGGTTATACCATACAATATGGGCTATGAAAGTGCCTAGCATTTGCTGTACCAAGTGTTATACAACATAAATCAAGGTTAGTCATTTAACAAGCAAAGTATTAAAGAGTGAAGAAGATAACAAATATAAAATATGTTAGTATCAAACATTAAAGTCTATATTAAGTTTACACTATTCTTATTCTTACACCATTAGTGTAACCTTTTCACATTGACATAATAAACTTAGCTAGACATAATGAAAGAAAGAAAAATAGATAAACAAAATAAGAACATAAATAAGATAAGAGTTACCAAAGCAAAGAAAAGGAATTGAAAGGTATAAACTTGATATTAATGAAAGCAAAGCATAAACATTACAAAAAATACAAAGAGAGAAAACAAGAGCATGATCTTGATCTGGACACCAAGATACCTAAATGCATGGCAAATGCCTCCTTTTATAGGTAAAAAATGGGAACTATTGATTTGATGACTAATTGATGAGTGGGTGGCCAACTCTTGACTTGGTGACAATCCTTATCTTTTTTTGTCTGTCCAAAACATCATTGATAACGTCAAAATTGGAGCCACCTGAAAACATGAAAGTTGTAAGAAATTGTCTCAGCTTTCTTATGTAAAAATTCAGCTCATTTCTACTTCTAGAACTCCATATATGGCTAAAATACTGAACAGTGCTCGGGCTGGAGGAGAGATTCGGGCTTCTTTATTGCTACAATAATTTGGACTTGAAAATGACCTTTTTATATCTTGGGCTCCATATGAAAGTTGTAGGCCTATGTCTTACCTTTCCATCCATATAAAGTAGACCTAAATCTAAGATCTATAGCTCCAGATATGACCCAATTACCGAAAAATGTTCCGATTTGGATTAGACCGACATCTCTTTTCTAAGTTTGGCCATCTCTTTATCCTTTGCAATTTAAGTTCTTAAAGTTATCAATCAATCCTTTTATTTAGATGATAGGCCTGCATGTAAAATGAATATTTTCTATAAATCAAAGATATCTTATATTATTAGATAAATTATTATAAAACGTACTTTAGTTAAGGAGTTATTGATACTTCAAGTGCAAAATGATGATATAAAACCATGATAAAAATGCACTTTTGAGTACTAATCACACCCCCCAACTAACTTATTACTAGTCTCTAGTAATCAAAGCATTAAAATAGAAAAAGAACTTGCAAATTCCACAAAGCAAGGTATTCATCATTTAACTTTCATTACTCTATCAAGATAAACAAACTCTTGTTAAATTTATATACCTACTCAATACCTCTTAACAAGATATTCATAAACCTTTTTTTTGTGCTTAATGTATCAACACATAATTATGGGGCTTTTCTTGGAAGAAAACAATTTTTTTTTCTAATGTTTAAGGTTAACTTCCTTGTTTAAGAACGACTTAAACACCTTCTATGGGTCAAGGATAGGCTTCCCATCCAATTTTCTTAAAAACTAGCAAATAGGGTCTTTGTTAGTCAAATTTCCAAGACTAAGTCGATCATGTTCTTTATGAAATAATGGCCATAAATCATAAATTACAAGATGCACATCTCCACTAGGATGCATCTCAAAAGTCAATAGAAAGTTATCTAAAGACTCCTTACTCAGGCCATCCTTAATGAATTGTATTTTATCTTCACGGTTTATAGATACCATTCCTAAAGAATGACATTGTGCATTACAAGTCCATCTAGCACAGCGATGACAGACTTTCAGTCGTTTTGCACGACATTTCTTTGTAAAAGTACTTTTACCTATTCGAGGCATGTGTGAAATAAATGAGTTAGAAGACTCACCTGATAATTGGACCTTTGCTTCAGTCAACCAGCGAATATCTTCAAGAATTCCATGATTCATTAACAATCTCAATCTTGTACGATAAATTTTTATAATTGTATTCTGAGGTAGAGCGGGAAAATACTTTTTGAATTTTTCAAGATTAGTGTCCATTTTCAAATGAGAATTGGAAGAGAGATTCAAAGAATTGCACAAATATATACATAGATATTAGTTATTATGGGAAACTAAAAGAACCGACTTAAGTCATGGAGTATCGTTATCCATTATTTGACCGGGGTGAGAGAAACTAGCAAAAATTACTCAAAAAGAAACACAAAAACAACGTGAGAAAAACAAAATAATCAACCTTTATCTACAAGATCATTCAAACCAGTTGATTTATTTTCACTAGGAAAATTATCAAAGTAAGCTTTCAAACAATGTCCATTTTCCTTAAAAACATTATCATTCATTGAATTCTGAATATCACAGGTCCCATAAGGATTGCTGCATCTTGATCTTAGCTCTCTAGGGAAAATTGAGAATTATAAAACAAAACGTTTTGACTAGTATCAATTTTTACAAGTTTTGCAGAATACATGTGTGTCCTTGAACATGGCGGGCCAATAAAATTCATTTTGAAAGATTTTTATTGTTGTCATTTTTGATGAAAAATAACTTTCACATGCATAAAAATAAAAAAGTTTAATGACACTACTTACCTCATTGTCAGAAATGAATCTTTGAAATATTTGATCAGGACAATATTTGAATAAATTAGGGTCATCACCATAAAACTTCTTCACTTCATTCAAAAACTTTTCTTTATCTTGGGTACTTCAATCAGCTGACAAATCTCTTAAAGCAACAAAATTGATATTTTTATCATACCAAGGCATTGGATTAAGAGAAAGTAAGGATTCGTTAGGAAAGTAATCATCGATTGGTATGATGTCAGATGTCAAATTTGTTTTCACTGTTGACAAAAGATTCACATCAACATTTTTGGTGCCTTTTTCATCTGTGATATCTTCCTCAGAATAAATCATATGCAAATCTTCAGATTCATCCATCTCTTTTTTACTTAAAGTACATTCAAATTGGTCATAAACTAATTCATCAATATGATCTACTTCTTGTAAATCATTATCATCTCTAGGTTGCTTGCAAATGTTGAAAATATTCATCTCCAATGTCATGTTTCAAAATGATAGCTTCATTAGTCCATTCCTACAATTAATCAATGCGTTAGAGGTTGCAAGAAACAGACATCCTAAAATAACAGGAAATGAATTACATGCTTCAACAGGTTGTGTATCTAAGATAACAAGATCCATAAGATAAATGAATTTATCGACTTATACTAACACATCTTTAATTATTCCTCTAGGCACTTTTATAGATCTATCGGCAAATAAAAGAGTTAAATTCACACTAGATTGAGACTCTAAAAAACTGAATATGGAAGTAAATTCACACTAGCACCAAGATCAAGTAAGGCTCTTTTAATTTTATGCTCTCCAATAAAGAAAGAAATTGTAGGACAACCAGGGTCTTTATATTTCAAAGCATTATTGTTATAAAGAATGACACTTCCTTGTTTGGTTAAAAAGGCTTTCTTTGTCACATTCAGTTTCCTCTTCACAGTGCATAGATCTTTCAAAAATTTAGCATAGGAAGGAACCTGTTTAATAGCATCCAACAAAGGTATATTGATTCTTACCTGTTCGAAAGTTTCAAAAATTTCTGAACTGTGATTGACTTTCCTTTGTTTAGTCATGGCTTGAGGAAATGGAAGTGTTGGCGGAGAATCAGTCTTTTCTTTGCAATTTTCAGATTCAACCCCTTCCTTACCCTTAGAGATTGACTCATCATCTTTCTCATAAGGCTTAAGAGAGGGTTTTTCAATAACCTTACTACTGCGAAGAGTAGTGACTGATTTAACTTGATCCATGTGTTGGCTTTCGGAACTACTTGCATTTGCATTGTATTGCCTCTTGGGATTTTGTTGTGGTTGAGATGGAAACTTACCTTTTTCTTGGAAACTGAGAGCAGCACATGTTAATTTTGCAAGAGTATCTTTAAAATCTGTCATGTTTTGAACAAGTTGAGTACTGATTGTCTCTTGTTTTTCAATGAATGCATGCAATATTTCCTTAAGATTTCTTCTAAGAGGTGGAGTATATGGAGGTTCATATTCATGAGAATTTTAAAAATTATAGTGTGCTCGAAATGGTGGTTGTGAAGTTTGTGCATTGTTGTTCTCACTCTTCCAACTAAAATTTGGGTGATGTCTTCAACCAGGGTTGTATGTTTGTGAGTATGGGTTGTGGTTTGCCCTTTGGAAACTATTTAAAGCATGAACTTGTTCATGGAGACATTTCTTAAAAGAAGGCAAGGTTGGACAGTTATTGGTTGAGTGTTTATTTGTTTTACATATTTGACACGCAATGTTTTCGACATATTTTAATTGATCACTCTTTTTCAATTCTAGTGCCTCAACTTTTCTAGCTAAAGATGCAAACTTAGCTTGAAGGTCATGATCTTTTCTAAGGTTGTACATACCTTCACTAGATGTATGAGGTTGAGTTTTACTCGGTACCTCATAAGTACCCGCGGTGTCCCAATTTTGAGCATTTTCAGCTAACAAGTCTAAGTACTTCATTGCTTCATCAAGGTCTTTATCTTCAAAAGTTCCATTGCACATCAATTCAACCATTTGTCTTTCTTTAGGTGTTAACCCTTCATAAAAACATGAAACTAATTTTCATGTTTCAAAACCATGATGAGGGCAAGTACTAAGCAAGTCTCGATACCTATCCCAACATTGGTAAAATGTTTCTCCTGGTTTTTGAGTAAAAGTGGTGATTTGTCTTTTGAAAGATTTTGTTATGTAAAATGGGAAAAACTTCTTTAAAAACTGTTGTTGCATTTCATCCCAAGCACGAATGGATCCCAGTCTCAAATTTTGTAGCCATATTTTAGCTTTATCTTTTAATGAAAAAGGAAAAAGCTTTAATCTGATGGTGTTCATGTTATAATTTAAATTATTATATGTGTTGCAGACCTCTTCAAATTTCCTTAAATGCAAGTATGAATTTTCCAATTCTAAACCAAAAAGGTAAAAGTTGAATAATGCCTAGTTTAAAATTAAAATGAGATGTATCAGGAGGAAAAACTATGCATGATGGTGCACTTGTTCTTGTGGGATTTATATGGTCTCTAAGAGTTCTAGCACGATTATTCTCATTAAGAAGTGATTGATTATCTTTTTTGGCCATATTTTCTGAAAATGATGAGGATATCCTACAAAGTCTACCACTTGATGTACGTGACCACACTCTCATGCACATGTAGGAATAGAATAAATGGAAAAAAAAACAAATGAAGGATAAATAAGAGAAAATAAGTGAAAAAAAATAAACTAAAATTATAATTTATACAAAACTTACTAAAAACTTGACATGACAAAAAGATTAATGTCTTCTCCCAAGTGCAAGAGTGTCGAAGTAATAAATAACCCGGCAAGATCTCGGGATCGAACCACAAGAAGGTTAATTGTACAAATTATAAGCGACAATTATAAACAACAACAATAGTAACAATAACAACAACAATAATAGTAGCAATAATAATACTAATAATACTAGTAGTAGTAGTAGGAATCGTAGTAGTAGTATAACAACAACAACAACAACAGTAATAATAAAGAAAAAGAAGAAGAAAAATTCATGAGAGCTTTGAGATGGAAAATTAAAGTAAGGATTAAACAATGATAACAAACAATGTCAATGTTAGAGGATCCACTAATAGTATGTCAAACAAGTATAGTATAAACTTTTATTATTCAATTGGAAACCACACACAAAAGAGGTTCCAATCATATTATAGATTGTTAACATAATTACATTAGTCATCTTATTCAATTAATGCTAATACTTGTAAATTTTGTCAAGCATTCATGATTATAACTTATGTTAACAACAAATCAAGTTCCTTTCATAGATCAGGTGTTGGTTATACCATACAGTATAGGCTATGAAAGTGCCTAGCATTTGTTGTACCAAGTGTTATACAACATAAATTAAGGTTAGTCATTTAACAAGCAAAGTATTAAAGAGTGAAGAAGATAACAAATATAAAACATGTTAGTATCAAACATTAAAGTCTATATTAAGTTTACACTATTCTTATTCTTACACCATTAGTGTAACCTTTTCACATTGACATAATAAACTTAGCTAGACATAATGAAAGAAAGAAAAATAGATAAACAAAATAAAAACATAAATAAGATAAGAGTTACCAAAGCAAAGGAAAGGAATTGAAAGGCATAAACTTGATATTAAGGAAAGCAAAACACAAACATTACAAAAAATACAAAGAGAGAAAACAAGAGTATGATCTTAATCTGGACACTAAGATACCTAAATGCACGATAAATGCCTCCTTTTATAGGCCAAAAATAGAAACTATTGATTTAATGACTAATTGATAAGTGGGTGGCCAACTCTTGACTTGGTGACAATCCTTATCTTCTCTTTTCTGTCCAAAACATCATTGATAACGTCAAGATTGGAGCCACTTGAAAACATGAATGTTGTAGGAAATTGTCTCAAATTTCATATGTAAAAACTTCAACTCATTTTTACTTCTAGAACTCCAGATATGGCCAAAATATTGAATAGTGCTCGGGCTGGAGGACAGATTCGGGCTTCTTTATTATTGCAATAATTTGGACTTAAAAATGACCTTTTTAGATCTTGGGCTCCATATGAAAGTTGTAGGCCTATGTCTTACCTTTCCATCCATATAAAGTAGACCTAAATCTATTATCTATAGCTCTAGGTATGACTCAATTACCGAACAGTATTCTAGTTTGGATTGCACCGACATCTCTTTTCTAAGTTTGACCATCTCTTTATCCTCTACAATTTAAGTTCTTAAAGTTATCAATCAATCATTTTATTTATATGATAGACTTGCATTTAAAATGAACATTTTCCATAAATTAAAGTTATCTTATATTATTTGATAGATTATTATAAAATATGCTTTAATTAAGGAGTTATTGATACTTCAAGTGCAAAATGATGATATAAAACCATGATAACAATGCACTTTTGAGTACTAATCAGTATCTTGTTCACTCTTTAATATTGTACTTGTTAAATGACTAATTTTGATTTATGTTGTATAACACTTGGTACAACAAATGCTTGGTACTTTCATAGTTCATACTGTATGGTATAACAGACACCTGAGCTATGAAAGGAACTTGATTTGTTGTTAACATAAGTCATAATCATGAATGCTTGATGAGATTTACAAGTATTAGCATTAATCAAATAAGATAACTAGTGTAATCATATTAACAATCTATAATCAGATTGGAACCTCCTCTGTGTGTGGTTTTCAATTGAGTAATAAGAGTTTATACTATACTTGTTTGACATGCCATTAGTGGAACCTCTAACCTTAACATTTGTTATTATCATTGTTTAATCCTAACATTGATATTCCATCTTAAAGTTCTCATCATCATCTTCTTCTTCTCATTCTTTTTCTTTATTATTATTATTGTTGTTGTTGTTGTTGTTGTATTATTGTTATTTATAATTTGTACAATTAACCTCCCTGTGGTTCGACCCCCATCTTGCCAGGTTATTTATTACTTTGACACTCCTGCACTTGGAAGAAGACATCAATCTTTTAGTCGTATCAGTTAACATAAGTTATAATGATGAATGCTTGATGAGATTTACAAGTATTAGCATTAATCGAATAAGATGACTAACGTAATCATATTAACAATCTATAATCAAATTAGAACCTCCTTTGTTTGTGGTTTCCAATTTAATAATAAGAGTTTATACTATACTTGTTTGACATACCATTGGAAAATTTGTGTTGCTGATTTAATTACTTTCCTTCCTAAGTGACGAAATGCATTAAATAGTCTCCCCTCTTTAGGAATAAGATGATCACTTATCATTGCTCTTAGAATTTCAAACCTACTAAAAATGTTAGATTTAAAAAAACCCAACAATAACATTAGAATCGTTAGTACATGTAGCCTTTGCTTCTACCCATTTCAAAACATAATCCACAACACATAAAATATAAAGAAAACTAAAGAAACTAGGAAAGGTCCTATAAAATTCATATCTCATACATAAAAAATCTCACAATATAAAATAAAAGTTTGTGGCATTTCATTCATACGGGATAAAACCACCTATTTTTTTTTTTTTTACATTTTTCACAACTCTTGCAAAATTAGTAAGCATCTCTAAAAAGAGTTTCCCAATAAAACTCACTATCTAAGATTTTCCTAGCCATTCTTTTGGGTCCAAAATGCTATCTACATGTATGATTATGATAATAAGTAGGAATGGAATGAATTTCATCACTAATTACATATCAACAAATAATTTGATTAGAACCTATTTTTTAAACGTATAGTTCATCCCATATGTTTTTAGTCAATTTTAGACCTCACGTGCTAGAGACGGTGTGTACCCATTTTGAATCGAGTGACGGAGTGTTGCTCATATTTGCTGGAAAATTGATAAAAGTAGAGGAATTTTTTTTTCTCGAACCTTGTTTGAGTTATTTTTTGCTTTGTTTTTTTTCCTTCCCATTTACTACCAAAACCATCAAGTTTTTCTTCGGTTGATCTGGAGTCTTCATGTTGCTAACTTCATTTTTTTTATTTGGTCTTTAAGATTGAATAAATCCCTCAAAATTTACATTAAAAAAAAAAGTTCTATTGGTGTTGTAATTTGTTTTTTGTTCCAACTTGAGCTCTGATTCTAACTTAGTTTCATACGATATCTGACCATCCTAACTATATTGTGTTACTCATGACATGTTGAAAAATTAACCTATACTTTTATTAGGTTCTAGGGATCATTGTTCTTAGGGCAGATTCATAGTCAGATTTGGATGCTTAGCATTGTCTGATCAAGAACCTTTTTGACCAACTAGATTACTACCAGATTTTGTTCTCCAAAACAATTTTATCTCACTTCGATTCCTCATCAAAGTTGTTGTCCTATATGTGTAAATGAATTTAAGCTTTTGAATCACTTGATTTCAGTATCAAAGGCTCACAATGTTCTTATTTGAATATCTAACGTGAAGGTAGAGAATTTTGCCCTAAGAAGGATATTGACCCTAGTTTGCACTAAAAAAACTCTATTTTTGTCCTAGTTTTTATGATTTTTGTTCTTATTTCATACTCTCAGACACATCAAGATTCTCAGCATTCGTAAGTTTTTAAGTTAGACTTGGAGATCCCTTTCAACCAACAAAATCACTGCTAGATTCTATTCTATAAAAAGATCTCACTTTAACTCCTTTATCAAAGTCGTAGTCCTAGATGCATAGATGAATTTGATCTTTTGAATCACTTGATTTCAATATCAAAGTTTCAAGATGTTCCTGTTTGAATATCTAATGTGAAGGTAGAGAATTCTGCAGCGAGAAGAATATTGACTTGAGTCTACCCTAAAAAACTCTATTTTTGGCTAAGTTTTTAAGATTTTTGTTCTTATTTCATACTTTCAGTCACATCAGCATTCTCGACATTCCTCAATTTTTGAGTTAGACATGGAGATCCTTTTTGCCCAACTAAATCACTACTAAATTCTGTTCTGTAAAAAGATTTATCTCACTTCAACTTCTTCATCAAAGTTGTAGTCCTAGACGCATAGATGAATTTGGGCTTTTGAATCACTTGATTTCAATATCAGAAGCTCAAGATATTCCTATTTGAATATCTAACATAAAGGTAGAAAATTCTATCATAGGAAGGATATAGCCCAAGTTATTAGGACTAATTCGAAGGATTTTTTTTACCAAGGACAGAATTGAAAATTTTTAAAATGAGGGATTGAATTGAAGAAGGATATTGAAAGCTAGAGAGGGGGCCTGGTGACATGACTAAAAGATTGATGTCTTCTCTCAAGTGCAAGAGTGTTGAAGTAATAAATAACCCAGCAAGATGGTGCTTGAACTATAAGGAGGTTAATTGTACAAATTATTAAAAAAAAATACAACAACAACATTAATAATAATAATTATAATAGTACTTATAATAGTAATAATAATAATAATAATGAAGAAAATGAAGGAGAAGAAAAAGAAGAAAAGTTGATGAGAACTTTTAGATGGAAAATTAACATAAGGATTAAATAATGATAACAAACAATGTCAAGGTTAGAGGATCCACTAATGGTATGTCAAACAAGTATAGTATAAACTCTTATTATTTAATTGAAAACTGATTAGTACTCACAGGTGCATTTTTATCATGGTTTTATATCATCATTTTGCACTTGAAGTATCAATAACTCCTTAACTAAAGTATGTTTTATAACTCCTTAACACTGTTCAGTAATTAGGTCATATCTAGAGCTATAAATCTCATATTTAGGTCTACTTTATATAAATAGAAAGGTAAGACATAGGCTTACAACTTTCATATGGATCCCAAGATCTAAAAAGGTCATTTTCAAGTCCAAATTGTCGCAACAACAAAGAAGCCCGAATCTGTCCTCCAGCCCGAGCACTGTTCAATATTTTGGCCATATCTAGAGTTCTAGAAGTCAAAATGAGCTGA
The DNA here is from genome assembly GCA_015708895.1 of Populus ilicifolia. NCBI lineage: Eukaryota > Viridiplantae > Streptophyta > Magnoliopsida > Malpighiales > Salicaceae > Populus > Populus ilicifolia. Next base: position 25,017 of record SRLM01002589.1, on the reverse strand, counting down.
ATGTTTTACACAAGAAAGCTGAGACAATTTCCTAGAACTTTCATGTTTTCAAGTGGCTCTAATTTTGACGTCATCAATGACGTTTTGGGCAGACAAGAGAAGATAAGGATTGTCACCAAGTCAAGGGTTGGCCACCTACTCATCAATTAGTCATCAAATCAATAGTTTTTAATTTTGGCCTATCAAAGGAGGCATTTGCCATGATTTTAGGTATCTTGGTGTCCATATCAAGATCATGCTCTTATTTTCTCTCTATGTATTCTTTGTAGTGTTTATGCTTTGTTTTTATGAATATCAAGTTTATTTCTTTCATTTCCTTTTCTTTGCTTTGTTAACTCTTATCTTATTTATGTTCTTATTTTGTTTATCTATTTTTCTTTCTTTCATTATGTCTAGCTAAGTTAATTATGTCAAGGTGAAAAGGTTACACTAATGGTGTAAGAATAAGCATGGTATAAACTTAATATGGACTTTAATGTTTGATACTAACATGCTTTATATTTGTTATCTTGTTCACTCTTTAATACTTTGCTTGTTAAATGACTAATCTTGATTTATGTTGTATAACAATTGGTACAACAAATACTTGACACTTTTATAGCTCATAATGTATGGTATAATCGACACTTGAACTATGAAAGGAACTTGATTTGTTGTTAACATAAGTTATAATCATAAATGCTTGATGAAATTTACAAGTATTAGCATTAATTGAATAAGATAACTAATGTAATCATGATAACAATCTGTAGTCTGATTGGAACCTCCTTTATGTGTGGTTTCCAATTGAATAATAAGAGTTTATACTATACTTGTTTGACATTCCATTAAGTGGAACCTCTAACCTTGACATTTGTTATTATCATTGTTAATCCTTACTTTAATATTTCGTCTCAAAGTTTTCACCTTCTTCTTCTTCTTTATTATTGTTGTTGTTGTTGTTGTTGTTATTATTATTATTATTATTATTATTATTATTATTGCTATTATTGTTGTTATTGTTATTATTGTTATTGTTGCATTATTGTTATTTATAATTTGTACAGTAACTTCCCTGTGGTTCGACCCCGGTCTTGCCGGGTTATTTATTACTTCGACCCTCCTACACTTTGGAAAAAACATTAATCTTTTCATCGTGTTAGAAACCACGCACAAAAGAGGTTTCAATCAGATTATAGATTGTTAACATGATTACATTAGTCATCTTATTCAATTAATGCTAATACTTGTAAATTTCATCAAGCATTCATAATTATAACTGATGTTAATAACAAATCAAGTTCCTTTCATAGCTCAGGTGTCTGTTATACCATACAGTATGGGCTATGAAAGTGCCAAACATTTGTTCTATCAAATGTTATACAACATAAATCAAAATTAGTCATTTAACAAGCAAAGTATTAAAGAGTGAACAAGATAACAAATACAAAACATGTTAGTATCAAACATTAAAGTCCATATTAAGTTTACACTATACTTATTCTTACATCATTTGTGTAACCTTTTCACCTTGACATAATAAACTTAACTAGACATAATGAAAGAAAGAAAAATAAATAAAAAAAATAAGAACATAAATAAGATAAAAGTTAACTAAGTAAATGAAAGGAAATGAAAGGCATAAACTTGATATTAACGAAAGCAAAGCATAAACATTACAAAAAATTCAAAAGGAGAAAGCAAGAACATGATCTTGATTTAGAAATCAAGATGCCTAAATGCATGGCAAATGCCTTCCTTTATAGGCCAAAATTAGGAACTATTGATTTGATGACTAATTGATGAGTGGGTGACCAACTATTGACTTGGTGACAATCCTTATCTTCTCTTTTCTGCCCAAAACGTCATTGATAACATCAAAATTGAAGGCACTTGAAAACATAAAAATTGTAGGAAATTGTCTCAGTTTTCTTGTGTAAAAACTTCAACTCATTTGGACTTCTAGAACTCTAGATATGGGTCAAATAATGAAGAGTGCTCGAGCTGGAAGATAGATTCAAACTTCTTTATTGTTGCTACAATTTAGAATTGAAAATGACCTTTTTAGATCTTAGGCTCTATATGAAAGTTGTAGGCCTATGTCTTACCTTTCCATCCATATAAAATAGACCTAAATCTGAGATCTACAGCTTCAGATATGTCCCAATTACCAAATAGTGTTCTAGTTTGGATTGCACCGACATCTCTTTTCTAAGTTTGGCCATCTCTTTGTCCTTCCAATTTTAGTTCTTAATTTCATCAATCAATCCTTTCATTTATGTGATGGGCATGCATTTAAAATGAACATTTACTATAAATTAAAGGTATCTTATATTATTAGATATATTATTACAAAACATGCTTTAGTTAAGGAGTTATTGATACTTCAAGTGCAAAATGATGATATAAAACCTTGATAAAAATACACTTTTAAGTATCAATCTTACCCCCAACTAGCTTATTTTTCTTTCTTTCATTATGTTTAGCTAAGTTTATTATGTCAAGGTGAAAAGGTTACACTAATGGTGTAAGAATAAGTATAATGTAAACTTAATATGGACTTTAATGTTTGATACTAATATTTTTTGTATTTGTTATCTTGTTCACTCTTTAATACTTTACTTGTTAAATGACTAATCTTGATTTATGTTGTATAACACTTGGTACAACAAATGCTTGGCACTTTCATAGCCCATACTGTATGGTATAACCGACACCTGAGTTATGAAAGGAACTTGATTTGTTGTTAACATAAGTTATAATCATGAATGCTTGATGAAATTTACAAGTATTAGAATTAATTGAATAAGATGACTAATGTAATCATGTTAACAATTTATAATATGATTGGAACCTGCTTTGTCCGTGGTTTTTAATTAAATAATAAAAGTTTATACTATACTTGTTTGACATACCATTGGTGGATCCTCTAACCTTGACATTTGTTATTATCGTTGTTTAATCCTTACATTACTATTCCATCTCAAAGTTCTCATCATCTTCTTCTTCTTCTCCTTTTTTTTTTTAGTATTATTATTATTATTACTACTACTATTGTTGTTGTTGTTGTTATTGTTGTATTATTGTTATTTATAATTTGTACAATTAACCTACCTATGATTTGACCCTAGTCTTACCGGGTTATTTATTATTTAGACACTCCTGCACTTAGAAGAATACATCAATCCTTTAGTCGTGTCAATTTTCTATTTCATAAAGCATGTGTAAAATTATTTTTACTATGATGGCAGAGTAAAGTTGATCTTTTTATGACTCTTGAGATGCATCTTAGTAACCATTCTTAATAAGGTCTATCATAATCCTTCTTGAAATATTGAGGTTTACAAACTCTCACATTGTTACTACTTAATTCTACTCATATACTCATTTAACATGTATTTTTAAACCTTAATTTACACATATACTTTAATATATGATTGTGGGTTGCATATTGGATTATTACATTATTTATGTTCTTTTGTTAAAGGTAACAGCTAGGGCAAAGGGATAGTACATAATTAAAAAAAACACAAAAACAAAAACACAAAAATAAAAAAAATGATGAAAATAAAAATATATATAAGTTTGGTTTCGTAGCCTCCCTAACCTAAGCAATTATGTTTGAAGGAGTGTTTTAACACTTAATACCTTAAAGTCAACTGACTTGGGAGCTATTGGCCTAATGCTTGCTACACAAGTTGAGGAAAAAAGCTTAAAGAAATCAAACATTGCACTATCTACATATCAATATCTGCGACTCAAGTTACTAAGCTCGTAGAGCTATCTCAACACCTAATGCCTTAAGACCAACTGGTTTGAAAGTCATTAGCTGAAAGCTCATTATATAGGTTAAAGATGTATGGTGTTTTATGTTATATATATATAAAAGAAAAAAAATAATCTCAACCCAAAAAGTTAACCTTAAACATTAAAACAAAAAATTTATTTTTTCCAAGAAAAACTCTGACACGACAAAGAGATTGATGTCTTCTCCCAAGTGCAGGAGTGTCGAAGTAATAAATAACCCGGCAAGACCGGGGTCGAACCACAGGGAGGTTATTGTACAAATTATAAATAACAAAAATACAACAACAACAACAACAACAACAACAACAATAATAATAATA
>SRLM01002589.1:0-18119 GCA_015708895.1 Populus ilicifolia | reverse complement strand
TGTATGGTATAACCGACACCTGAGCTATGAAAAGAACTTGATTTGTTGTTAACATAAGTTATAATCATGAATGCTTGACGAAATTTACAAGTATTAGCATTAATTGAATAAGATGACTAATGTAATCGTGTTAACAATCTATAATATGGAACCTCCTTTGTGTGTGGATTCCAATTGAACAATAAAAGTTTATACTATACTTGTTTGACATACCATTAGTGGAACCTCTAACCTTGACATTTGTTATTATCATTGTTTAATCATTACTTTAATACTCTATCTCCAAGTTCTCATCATCATCATCATCTTCTTCTCTTTCTTTATTATTATTATTATTATTGTTATTAATGTTATTATTGTTGTTGTTGTTATTTATAATTTGTACAATAACCTCCCTGTGGTTCGACCGCGGTCTTGCCGGGTTATTTATTACTTCGACACTCCTGCACTTGGGAGAAGACATCAATCTCTTTGTCGTGTCAAGTATGATATAACTGACACCTGATCTATAAAAGGAACTTGATTTGTTGTTAACATAAGTCATAATTATGAATGTTTGACGAGATTTACAAGTATTATCATTAATCAAATAAGATAACTAATGTAATCATGTTAACAATCTATAATCAGATTGGAACCTCCTCTGTGTGTGGTTTTCAATTGAGTAATAAGAGTTTATACTATACTTGTTTGATATGCCATTAGTGGAACCTCTAACCTTGACATTTGATATTATCATTGTTTAATCCTTACATTAATACTTCATCTCAAAGTTCTCATCATCTTCTTCTTCTTCTCCTTTTTCTTTATTATTATTGTTGTTGTTGTTACTACTACTGCTGCTGCTGCTGCTACTACTAGTAGTATTGTTGTTATTGTTGTTGTTGTTGTTGTTGTATTATTGTTATTTATAATTTGTACAATTAACCTCCCTATGGTTCGATCCTGGTCTTATCGGGTTATTTATTACTTCGACACTCCTGCACTTGGGAGAAAATATCAATCTTTTAGTCGTGTCAGTTACACAATAGCTTAAATATGACACTAAAATCTTTGATGAACCTTCTATAAAAACCAACATGTTCTAAGAATGATTTAACATCTTTAACAGATTTTGATGTGGGTAAGTTAGCAATTAATTTGATTTTAAATCTATTAACCTCAATTCATTTTGATGAAAGAATGTGACCAAATACAATGTCATTTGTTACCATAAAATGATATTTTTCCCAATTCAGTATAAGATTCTTTTCTTCACACCTGATCGAAACCTTTTCTAAGTTAATCAGACAATCATTAAATGAATCGCTAAAAAAAGAAAAATCATCTACAAAAATTTCAAGAAAATATTCAACCATATCACTGAATATGCTAAGCATATATCTTTGAAACATGGTTGATGCATTATATAATCTAAAAGGCATCCTTCAATATGCAAAAATACCAACTGGACATATGAAAGTAGTCATCTCTTGATCTTTCATTGCAATTTCAATTTGATTATAACCTGAATAACCATCTAGAAAACAATAAAATTCATAACCTGTAACTTTTTTCTAGGATTTGATCCATGAAAGGTAAGGTGAAATGATCTTTTCTAGTCATTAAATTAAGTTTTTTATAGTCAATGCATATGTGCTAACTAGTAACAGTCCTAGTTGGAATTAACTCATTTATCTCATTTGTTATCACAGTGACTCCAAACTTCTTGGGTACAACTTGGGTAGGACTTACTTATTTGCTATCAAAAATAGAATAAATGATTCCATTATCGAGAAGCTTAATGACTTCATTCCTCATTACTTCTTTCATATTAGGAATAAGCCTTCATTGTATTTCTCTAAAGGGTTTAGCATTTTTCTCTAAATAAATCCTATGTATTCAAATCAAAGGACTAATTCCTTTTATGTTAGTTATGTTCCATCATAATAAATTTTTGTGTATTTTTAGAGTTTGTAATAACTTACCTTCTTGATATGCATTAAATTTGAAAGAAATTATTACTAGAAAAGTTTTATTTTCTCTTAAAAATGAGTATATAAGATTGAATGGTAATGACTTCAAATCAAGTTTTGGTGATTGAATACTTGAAAGTATCGACTTAATTGATCATGAAAACAACTTTTCAATTTGTGGTCTCCAATTACTTGCCTTTGATTCTTCCTGAAAATAAACCATTTGCAAATTCTCAGATTCATTAAACTTAATTTGACTAAAAATAGTTTTAATTGATCATAAATTAATTTTTTAATAAAATCCACTTTTTGTAAATCATTATTATCTCTAGATTGCTTGCAAATGTTGAAAATATTCATATCTAATGTCATGTTTCCAAATGATAACTTCATAAGTCTATTCCTACAATTAATCAATGCATTAAAAGTTATAAGAAATGAACATCCTAAAATAACAGGAAATGAATTACATACTTTAATAGTTTATGTATCCAAGACAATAAAATCCATAAGATAAATAAATTTATCAATTTATACTAACGCATCTTTAATTATTCCTCTTGATACTTATATAAATCTATCAGGAAGTAATAGAGTTACAGAAGTTGGTTTTAACTCACCTAGATTGAGACTCTGAAAAACTGAATATGAAAGTAAATTCACACTAACTTTAAGATCAAGTAAGGCTCTTTTAATTTTATATTTTTTAATAAAGCAAAAAATCATAGGATAACTAAGATCTTTATATTCCCAAGTATTATTGTTCTGAAAAATAACACTTACTTATTTGGCTAAAAAGACTTTCTTTTTCATCAAAGTTGTAGTCCTGAATTTGTAGATGAATTTAGGCTCTTAAATGGCTTGATTTTGATATATAAAGGTGAAGGTATTCTTGTTTGACTATTTAGTGTGAAAATAAAGAATCTTATTGTGAATAGAATTTAGACCTGAGGTTGTAGATTTGATTAAAGATTGAAATGAGATTTGATTTTTGCTCACAATATCTACTTGGAAAGCTTGACATGTGTATTTCAACTTAGATTCATCCCACATTCTCATTTGAAAACTTTAACTTGAAAAAATATATGTCATAAGAATTTAGATCCAAAACATAAAATGCAAAAAAAATTTATTATTAGCAATTAATTCATGAAGTCTTTTAGATATGTAAACTTATAAAAATAACTTACAATAAACTTTAATAAGCTTAAAATACACTATAAAAGTATAGTGTAAAAGAAGAAAAACATATGTATATTTTTCAGAAGAAGGAATTGCCATTAGAAATTGTAGTCAGATCGCTAATGGGAATTTGCCATATTAGATTTAAAAAGCGAAAGGACAACAAAACAGGTCCATTAATTAAAGGCAATTAATTGCCTTTTCACCCCATTGAAACAAAATCACAGGTATAATTCCTTTATTAGCTGATCAACGCAGAAAAGAAGGAAAACATATAATCTCAATGGAAGGGAATAAGCAGGAAAAGATACCTAATTAGCGTTTAGGTGCCTTTATGCGTAGAATTTGCATCTTTAATTAGGGTTTTGAGATTATATATAGGCAATCCAGCACTTGGATGTTTCCTTGTTGTAAAAGTAGCCCAAGCACCTGTAATCACTTGAACACTTCTCTCCACATTCAACCTCACTCATCGATCCGCTTCCACTTTCATGCGTAATAGTAAACATTTGTAGAGCCGCATGAGGATGGCTTCAAAGCTTCACAGTCCTTGCTCCAGCCCGTAAGCTGTTTAGGCGATGGGCATGCAACACACTGGTTATCCTCACAAAGGCCGAACTTACCACATTTCTCTGGTAACTGCCATTCGCTCTCCCAATTTGAACCTGTCGAAGAGAGGGAAGATCTTCCCATGCACCTATATCTACTCCTAGTCGAAGAAATGATAGTGTGCCATTGTATTTGGGCCTGGTAATTCGCAGAAGAGAACTCCGAACACAAATCAAAGGCAAAGCCTTCATCTGTCTCGGATTTACTTTTCATGTCACGTATGGTAGACCACCATTTCTTACACTAAACATGTAGAGATATGGTTTTCGAAAATTTGGGCTTTTATAGTACATGGCTAGCCTTTTGGGCTCCAACACTAGGCTATAAAGCCCATTTGAGTTCTTTTTTATTTTTTTAAAAAGATAATTTAAATGTTTTTATGATATTGTAATGATTGTAGTTTAAAGTTTTTTCTTTTTTAATATTTTAAAATAATATTTTTTTATTTTTAAATTTTATTTTTGACATGGAATATCAAAATAATATAACAACATTACAAAAAAAAATCTCTAACTTTTTTAAAATGGTTTTAAAAGACAATAACAAACAGATTATTAAAATTATAGCTGGAGTTACTCCAACCCGTAGAGACTGCCAAATAAAGTTGCCCTTTGAGTCATGAAGCACCATGTCACCATTGGGTAGTAGCTGGAAGTCAACTACACCTTTATTGGCAGTAGTGGTTTGCCAAGCGATTCTCCCATCGGCATCCGCCGAAGAAAGATTTCCCTCGGCACCAAAAGCCAGTGGCAACTGGGTTGCGTCGGTTGGCTTCCCAAACCCAACGCACTGATGAGCTGTTATATATATATATATATATATTAAAAAAAAACCCTTATCGTGAAAACACCTTGGGATGCACTTGATTATTTCAAATAATACATAGTGGACCTTCAATAACTAAAATGGCATCCTTATCTTCTACAAAAGGGTACCGTGATGTCTATTTTGTATTCTTGATTGTTAGTACCTTAACTTTAATTTTATTTTATTTTTTATTTTGATATTTTAGTTTTAGCTTTTTTATAATTTTTTATTTTATTTTTCAATTTAAATTGATAATATTATATTTTTTTAATTTTATCCTTGTTATTTTTTTAATTTTTTTCTTGATAATTTTATAAAAGTTATTATTATTTTTAGTTTCGATCATCATTTTTTATTTTTATGTGAATTTTGATTTTTATTTTTTTATTGTTTTCTTTTGCTAAATTGATTTTTTATTTCAATTTCACCCTCAATCAATCATAGAATTTATTTTGTTTTTAAATTTTGATCTTATTTTTAATAGCTATTTTTTAAATTCTTTTATATAGTTAAATTATTTTTTAAATTTTATTATTTAATACTTGATTGATTAAGAATTGGACTTAAAGTTTTTTCAGATCGAGTGATTTTGGTCTAATGACTTATGCCACGAATTTTAAAAGTGAACAAAAAAATTTTATATATAAAAAGGTTTTGCAATCCTCTTTAATTTTTTATCACATTATTATAATCTTATAATCTAAATTATGAGTTTGATGAAATATCCTAATTTAGCAAGATATTCTAGATTGGTTGGACTTGATTATAGTGATTATAGGTTTGCATGCTAACTCAACTTCACTAAGACTTATTCTTTACATATCTTTTTTTATGCTAATTTATATGTCTTTTTTATGCTAATTTAGTACATGAATATAATTTTTTATAGTAAAAAAGGTTCTTAGCAAAATATAGATATTGTTGGCTAGTACATAATATAATAAAATATAAATGAATATGCAATATTAAAGCAAAATCAAATATTAAATAATTAACAAAAATACAAATAAACACCTATTAAAAACGACTTGAAGCACCTTATAGTATATATGTTTATTGGCAAAATTTACACTTCAAAGAGGGGAAATCATTGTTCCTTCGTGGAAATCTTTAAAAACAACTTGAAGCCTTATGCCTCTAAGTATTATTTGTTTTTTTTTATCACTAATGCATTAATTGATAAAAGCTAATGAAGGAGGGGAAATCATTGTTCCCCTCCTGTGTCTAGAAAATCTTTTTGAGTTGTTCATTTTTTAAACTTAGATTAATTAAAAGTTATATTTTATAATTTATTTTAATTACATTTTATAAAGTTATCATAATCTTATAACTCGAGTGACAAGTTTGATAGGTTAACTTAGATTGATTTAAGTTTTTTTTGTCTTTTTTTAATTAATTTTTTTCAATTTTATCATTCGGAATTACATTGATTAAGAATTATGCATTATTATTTGGTTTCATTTGGTTTTTATTGGGCTATCATGGTATAATGACCCAACTAGTTTACACTAATTGACTCTGATTGCTTTTCTTTATTGATTTATTTTTAATTACATCCTTTAATATTGAGTTAACTATTAGGCTTTAAAATGCTTTTTGATATATCTTTTCACCTTGTCATAATAAACTTAATTAAACATAATAAAAGAGAGAAACATAAATAAACAAGATAAGAATATAAATAAGGTAAAAGTTAACTAAGTAAAGAAAACGAAATGAAAAGAATAAATAAGATATTAATGACAACAAAACTTAAGTATTATGAAAATATAAAGAGAAAAGGCAAGAGCATGATATTGATCTAGAAACCAAGATGTCTAAATACATGACAAATATCTCCTTTTATAGGCCAAAATTAGCAACTGTTGATTTGATGACTAATTGATGAGTGGGTGACCACATCTTAACTTGGTGACAATTCTTATTTTCTTGTCTGAACAAAACGTTATTGTTAACATCAAAATTTGAACAGACTTAAATAATAAAAGTTCTAGGAAATTATCTCAACTTTTCAACAAAAAAAAACATTAGGCTCATTTGGACTTTTAGAACTCAATATATGGGCTCAACACTAAACAATATTGGGTTACGGGATAGATTTGAACTTCTTTGTTATTGCCAAGATTTGGACTTCCAAACATCATAATTGAGTCTTGCATTTTGTATGAATGATTTAGGCTTATGTCTTAACTTTTCATCTAACACGACCAAAAGATTGATATCTTTCTTCAAGTGCAGAAGTGTTGAAGTAATAAATAACCCAGCAAGACCAATGTCAAACTATAAGGAGGTTAATTGTATAAATTCTAAATAACAACAATACAACAATAACACCACACCACCACCACCACCACCACCAACAACAACAACAACAATAATCATAATAATAATAATAATAATCAAAGAAGATGAAGATAAAGAAGATGATGATGAAAACTATAAGATGGAATATCAATGAAAGGATTAAACAATGACGACAAGAAATGTCAAAGTTATAGGATCCATTAATGATATTTTAAACAAGCATAGTATAGGCTCTTATTACTCAAATGGAAACCACACAAAAAGAAGGTTGCAATCAGATTATAAATTATCAACATAATTATATTAGTTATCTTATTCGAAAATGCTAATACTTGTAAATGTTGTCAGGTATTCATGATATCAGATGTTGAATATATTATTAATCTTGATAAAAGATTCACATTAACATTTTCAATGTCTTTTTTGTCCTTGATTTTTTCTCGAGAATCAATCATTTGCAAGTCCTTATATTCATCAAACTTAATTTTACTCAAAGTAAATTTAAGTTAATCATAAACTAATTCCTCAATAAAATCTACTTCTTGTAAATCATTATCATCTTCAGGTTAATTGTAAATGTTGAAAATATTCATCTCAAATATCATATTTTCAAATGATAGCTTTCTTAGTATATTCCTACAATTAATCAATGCATTAAAAATTATGAAAAACAAACATCCTAAAATAATAGGAAATAAATTACATACTTTAACAGGTTGTGTGTCCAAGACAATAAAATCCATAGGATAAATGAATTTATCAACTTGTACTAACACATCTTTACCTTTAACTATTTCTTTAGACAATTTTATAGATCTATTAGTAAGTAAAAGAGTTATAGAAGTTCGTTTAAGCTCACTTAGATTGAGACTCTGAAAAACTGAATATGGAAATAAATTCACACTAGCTTCAAGATCAAATAAAACTCTTTTAATTTTATGTTCTTCAATAAAGCCAGAAATTATAGAACAACTAGAGTCTTTATATTTCAAGACATTATTGTTCTGAAGAATGACACTTAGTGGGCTAAAATAACTTTCTTTTTCACATTTATTTTTCTCTTCACACTATACAAATGTTTCAAAAAGTTAGCATAAGGAGGTAGTTGTTTAATAGTATCCAGTAAATGTATGTTGATCCTTACCTATTTGAAAGTTTCAAAAATTTTAGAGTTGTAATTGACTTTTCTTTGTTTGATCATGATATGAGGAAATGAAAGTACTGGCGGGGTATTAGTCCTTTTTTTGTAATGTTTAGATTCAAACCCTTACTATCAGAGATTAACTCATCATCTTGTTCACAAGGTTTAAGAATGAGTTTCTCAATAACCTTACCACTACGAAGAGTGATATCTGATTTGACTTTATCTATATGTTAGCTTCTGAAACTACTTGCATTTGCATTGTATTTCCCTTTAAAATTTTATTGTGATTAAAATGGAAACTTACCTTTCTTTTGAAAATTAAGAGCAAATGTTAATTTTACGAGAGTATATTTAAAATATGTCAAGCTTTAAGCAACTTGAGTATTGATTGTCTCTTGTGTTTCAATGAATGCTTATAATGTTTCTTTAAGATTTCTTCTAGGAGGTGGAGCATAAGAAGGCGAATATCCATGAGAATTTTAAAAATTATGGTATGCGTAAAATGGTGGCTATGAAGTTTGTGCATTATTATTATCATTTTTCCAACTAAAATTTGAGTAATTTCTCTAACTAAGGTTGTATGTTTACAAGTATAGATTATGATTGGGCCTTCAAAAACTATTTAAAAGATGGGTTTATTCATGGAGGCATTCCTTGAAAGAAGCAAAGTTGGATAGTCATTGGTTGAGTGTTCATTGGTTTCACAGATTTGACACATAATGTCTTGAATAAATTTTAATTGATCATTTTTTTAATCTTAGTGCCTCGATTTTTCTAGCTAAAGATACAAATTTGGCTTAAAAGTCATGATCTTCTTTAAGGTTGTACATACCTATATGAGATATTTGAGGTTGAGTTTTACCTAGTGTTTCATAAGTACCTATGGTGTCATAATTTTAAGCATTTTCAACTAGCAAGTCTAGGTACTCCATTGCTTCATTAGGATCTTTATCTTTTAAAATTTCATTGCACATCAATTCAACTGATTAATGCTTAAAAGTGTATTTTTATCAAGGTTTTATATCATCATTTTGCACTTGAAGTATCAATAACTCCTTAACTAAAGCATATTTTATAATAATATATCTAATAATATAAGATACCTTTAATTTATGGTAAATGTTCATTTTAAATATAGGTCTATCACATAAATGAAAGGATTGATTGATGTATTTAAGAACATAAATTGAAATGATAAAGAGATGGCCAAATATAGAAAAGAGATGTTGGTGTCATCCAAACCAGAACACTGTTCGGTAATTGGATTATATCTGAAGCTATAGATCTCAGATTTAGGTCTACTTTATATGGATGGAAAGGTAAGACATACGCCTACAAGTTTCATATGAGCCTAAGATCTAAAAAGGTCATTTTCAAGTTCAAATTGTAGCAACAACAAAGAAGTCTGAATCTATCTTTTAGCCCGAGCACTATTTAGTCTTTGGCACATATCTAGAGTTCTAGAAGTCCAAATGACTAAATTTCTTACAAACGAAAGCTGAGACAATTTCCTACAACTTTCATGTTTCAAGTGGCTTCAATTTTGATGTTATCAATGATGTTTTGGGTAGACAAAAGAATATAAGAAATGTCACCAAGTCAAAAGTTGGTCACCCACTCATCAATTAGTCATCAAATCAATAGTTCCCATTTTTGGCCTATAAAAGGAAGCATTTGCCATGCATTTAGGCATCTTGGTCTCCAGATCAAGATCATGCTTTTGCTTTTTCTTTTTGTTTTTTTTTAATGTTTATACTTTGCTTTCATTAATATCAAGTTTATGTCTTTTATTTCCTTTCATTTACTTAGTTAACTTTTACCTTATTTATGTTCTTCTTTTGTTTATTTTTTTTTTCTTCCATTATGTCTATCTAATTTTATTATGTCAAGGTGAAAAGGTTACACTAATGGTGTAAGAATAATTAAAGTGTAAACTTAATATGGACTTTAACGTTTGATACTAATATGTTTTGTATTTCTTATCTTGTTCACTCTTTAATATTTTGCTTGTTAAATGACTAATCTTAATTAATGTTGTATAACACTTGGTACAATAAATGCTTGGCACATTCATAGCTCATACTGTATGGTATCACTAAAACCTGAGCTATGAAAGAAACTTGATTTGTTCTTAACATAAGTTATAATCATGAATGTTTGACGAGATTTACAAGTATTAGCATTAATCGAATAAGAAGACTAATGTAACCTCTTTTGTGTGTGGTTTTTCAATTGAATAATAGGAGTTTATACTATACTTGTTTGACATAACATTAATGGATCCTCTAACCTTCTCATTTTATTATTATCATTGTTTAATCCTTACATTAATCTTTCATCTCAAAGTTCTTATCAACTTCTTTTTTTTCTTCTTCTAGTACTACTACTACTACTACTACTACTATTATATTATTATTATTATTATTATTCTTGTTGTTGTTGTTGTTGTTGTTATTACTATTGTTATTATTACTATTATTGTTGTTTATAATTTATACAATTAATCTCTCTATGGTTCGACCCTAGTCTTGCCGGGTTATTTATTACTTCGACACTTTTGCACTTGGGAGAAGACATCAATCTTTTATTTGTGTCAAGTTTTTGGCGCCGTTGCTGGGGAGGTAAGTTTTGTATAAATTATAATATTTATTTTATTTTCTCTTTTCACTTTTCTTGTATATAACTTTGTTTCTTTTCTCTTGTTTCTTCTTCTTTTGTTTTCTTTTTCCTTTTGTTCTATTCCTACACGTGCATAAGAGTGTGGTCACGTACATGAAGTGATAGACTTTGTAGGGTATCCTCATCATTTTTAAAAAATATAGCCGAAGAAGATAATCAATCACTTCATAATGAGAATAATGAGAATAACTGTGCTAGAACACTTAGAGACCACATGAATCTCACAAGAACAAGTGCACCATCATACATAGTTTTTCCTTTTGATGCATCTCGTTTTAATTTTAAGCTAGGCATTATTCAACTTTTACCTTCTTTTCATGGCTTAGAATTAGAAAATCCATACTTGCATTTAAGGAAATTTGAGGAGGTTTGCAACACATATAATAATTTAAATTATAGCATGAACACCATCAGATTAAAGCTTTTTCCTTTTTCATTAAAAGATAAAGTTAAAACATGGCTATAAAATTTAAGACCACGATCCATTCATGCTTGGGATGAAATGCAATAATAGTTTTTAAAGAAGTTTTTCCCATCTTATAGAATAAACTCTTTCAAAAGACAAATCACCACTTTCACTCAAAAACCAGGAGAAACACTTTATCAATGTTGGGATAGGTATCAAGACTTGTTTAGTACTTGCCCTCATCATGGTTTTGAAACATAGAGATTGTTTTCACATTTCTATGAAGGGTTGATACCTAGAGATAGGCAAATGGTTGAATTGATGTGCAATGAAACTTTTGAAGATAAAGACCCTGATGAAGCAATGGAGTACTTAGACTTCTTAGCTGAAAATGCTCAAAATTAGGATACCACGGGTACTTATGAGGCACCGAGTAAAACTCAACCTCATACATCTAGTGGAGGTATGTACAACCTTAGGGAAGATCATAACCTTCAAGTCATGTTTGCATCTTTAGCTAGAAAAGTCGAGGAACTAGAATTGAAAAAGAGTGGTCAATTAAAATATGTTGAAAACATTCTGTGTCAAATATGTGAAACAAATGAACACTCAGCCAATAGTTGTCAACCTTGCCTTCTTTTAAGGAATGTCTCTATAAACAAGCTCATGCTTTAAATAGTTTTCAAAGGGCCAATCATAAGCCATACTCTCAAACATACAATCCTGGATGGAGAAATCACCAAAATTTTAGTTGGAAGAGTGACAATGCACA
The DNA here is from genome assembly GCA_015708895.1 of Populus ilicifolia. Taxonomy (NCBI): domain Eukaryota; kingdom Viridiplantae; phylum Streptophyta; class Magnoliopsida; order Malpighiales; family Salicaceae; genus Populus; species Populus ilicifolia. The sequence continues at coordinate 6,261 of SRLM01002589.1, read as the reverse complement.
AACCTCACCACCACAGTTTCAAGCACACCATAATTTCTAAAATTCTTATGGATATGCACCTTCTTATTCTCCACCGCCTAGAAGAAATTTTGAGGCAACTTTGTATGTATTCATTGAAAAGCAAGAGACAATCAACACTTAACTTGCTCAAAGCATAACAGATTTTCAAGATACTCTTGCAAAATTCACATATGCTTTTACTTTTCAACAGAAAGGTAAGTTTCCATCTCAATCACAGCAAAATCTCAAGGGACAATACAATGCAAATGCAAGTGGTCCTAGAAGTCAACACATGGATCAAGTCAAATCAGTTATCACTCTTTATAGTGGTAAGGTTATTCAAAAACCAATTCTTGAATCTTGTGAGAAAGATAATGAGTCAATCTCTAAGGGTAAGGAAGGGGTTTGAATATGAACATTGCAAAGAAAAGACTGATTCCCCTCCACCACTTCCATTTTCTCATGCCATAACCAATTAGGAAGAAATCAAGGATGAAAAAGGCACCAAAAATATTGATGTCGATCTTTTATCAAAAGTGACAAAAGATTCGACACCCGACATTATACCAATTGATGATTACTTTCTTGATAAATCTCTACTTTCTCTTAGTTCAATGCCTTGGTTTGCTAAAAATATTAATTTTCTTGCTTCAGGATTTTTGCCAGCTCACTAGAGTACCGAAGACAAAAGAAAATTTTTTAGCAACATGCAAAATTTTTATTGGGGTGACCCTTATTCAATTATTGTCCTGATCAAATATTTCAAAAATACATTCCTGACAATGAGGTAAGGAATTTCATTAAATTTTATCACTATAAGGCACATAAGGATCATTTCTCATTAAAAAAGAGGATTGTACAAATCTTACAAAGCGGATTTTACTGGCCCACCATATTCAAAGAATCAGATGCATCCCGCAAAACCTGTGAAAATTGTCAACAGGTGGGATTTATTTCAAAACACAAAGATTTTTTAAATAATCTTCTATTGACTCTTAAGTCTCATCATAGTCGAGATAAGGATCGCGCGATTATAATTGTGCAATTCTTTGAATCTCTCTTCTAATTCTCATTTGAAAATGAACACTAATCTTAAAAAATTAAAAAAGTATTTTCCCCCTCTACCTCAGAATATGATTATAAAAATTTACCATGCTAGATGTGCAAGATTGAGATTGTTAATGAATCATGGAATTCCTGAAGATATTCGCTAGTTGATTGAAGCAAAAGTCCAATTATCAGGTGAGTCCTCTAACTCCTTCATTTCACACATGCTTAGAATAGGTAAAAGCACTTTTGCAAAGAAAGGTCGTGCAAAATGACTGAAAGATGGACTTGTAATACACAATATCGTTCTTTAGGAATGATATCTATAAACCGTGAAGATAAAATACAATTCATTAAGGATGGCCTGAGTAAGGAGTCTTTATATAACCTTCTATTGACTCTTGAGACACATTCTAGTGGAGATGTGCATCGTGTCATGATTTATGACCATTATTTTATAAAGAACATGATCGACTTAGTCTTAGGAATTCGACTAAAAAAGACCCTGTTTGCTAGTTTTTAAAAAAACTAGATAAGAAGTCTATCCTCGACCCATAGAGGGTATTTAAGCTGTTCTTGGACGTAAAACCAAGGGAAGATGTGAGCCACAATCATAAATACCTGTACATACACATGCTTTTTCAAAAGTAAATAAATAAATAAATAGAGAAAGAGTGTGTGTGTGCGAGCCCCTAGCTGGCCTAAATATAGGGGGTATGATTGCTTTTCTAATTTCTCATCTATAAAATCTTTTTTTCCTTCCTTTCATTTCTACTCAACCTATACATTCAACAAATATAGAAATGTGTAGAAATGACAAGTTTCTTAGGTTACCATATAAGAAATATTTGTGTTTTCGATGGATCTAGTCCTGGGAAAGAAAAAGAGTTTTTAGAATTAGCAAATCATCTTGGTCAAGTGTTAGCTCATAGAAAGATTCATTTAGTGTATAGGGGAGACAGTCTTGGGTTAATAGGAGGTGTGTCAATAGCTGCATTTTTAGGAGGTAGTCAAGTTTTGGGGGTCCTCCCTAAAGCTTTAGCACAAGGAGACATTATTGGAAAAATAATTAGAGAGAAACTTCAAGTCTCCACAATCTTAGCTCGAATGAATGCAATATTTAACTATGCTGATACCTTCATTGCTTTACCAGGTGGTCTACGCACATTAGAAGAGATCTTTCATATTTTCTCTTAGGCCGAACTGCACATTCACCATAAACCCATAGGTTTGTTAAATGTTAATGGTTATTGTTGCACCCTCGCGAGTAGAGCGTGGCGTCGCGGCGACCATCGATTGATTTCAGGGTCTCATAGTTTTAATTTTGTGTAAAAGGGAGTCGCCACCTACTATTATGGTCATTAGGAAACCTAACTGGTCTTTCAGAGATTCTAAGACAAGGGACTCGTTGCATAAAAGGAGGTCTTAGCACCCCTAGTATGCCCTACCTAAGGTAAGCTACTTGGTGTTTGGTTTGTTTTATAATTGCTATGGTGTTGGTGTTTTCTAATCCCATCAGTTTTTTTTCCTCGATTTAGATTCTAACTAAATTTATTATGAAAGAAATCCAAGGAGATTCAATGTGCTGTACAAGCTCATTTTTCCCTTGGTATTTCAAGAGTTTGCGACTCGTAAATCGCCAAAAGGAGGGACAAAAATTAGAAATTGTGAGTGCTTTAAAATCTTTCTTTTATTGTCTTAGTGTTTTATGCTCTCACAACTCGTAAATTGTGGAGAAAAAAATTTGAAATATCCTTGATTATAATCAAGGCTTCTTTCAAGGATATGTGCAGATTTATTATTTCTAGAAAATTATTTTGGATATTTACGATTCTGGGTTTCTTTATCCAAATATTAACAGTGAATAATAACAAATTATTCCTAATAATATTTTGGATATTCATCCTTTAAGGATCTCTTTATCCAAACATTAGCGGTGAATAATAGATGAATTCACCCCTAAATAAGATTTTTTATATTTTTTGGAATATTGACATATACCCTTTGGAGTTTTACAAACATGTTGTAAAATCCAAAAATGCAAGAAAATAATTTTTATGTTTAAGAGATCCATGCAAAAACACATTTTTAAAACTTCCAATATTTATATTTGTTTGTATAAAAAAATTGAAAAAAATGTTAGGGTATTGACCGTATGCAACACACAAGAAAACAAATTTTGATATATATGTATATTGGCAGACTCGGGTCAATGTTTTCTTCCATTATGTCTAGCTAAGTTTATTATGTCAAGGTGAAAAGGTTACACTAGTGGTGTAAGAATAATTAAAGTGTAAACTTAATATGGACTTTAACGTTTGATACTAACATGTTTTGTATTTGTTATCTTGTTCACTCTTTAATACTTTGCTTGCTAAATGACTAATCTTGATTAATGTTGTATAGCACTTGGTACAACAAATGCTTGGCACTTTCATAGCCCATACTGTATGGTATAATCGACACCTGAACTATGAAAGAAACTTGATTTGTTGTTAACATAAGTTATAATCATGAATGCTTGATGAGATTTACAAGTATTAGCATTAATCAAATAAGATGACTAATGTAATCATGTTAACAATCTATAATCAAATTGGAACCTCTTTTGTGTGTGGTTTCCAATTGAATAATATGAGTTTGTACTATACTTGTTTGACATAATATTACTAGATCCTCTAACCTTGACATTTTATTATTATCATTATTTAATCCTTACGTTAATCTTCCATCTCAAAGTTCTTATCAACTTCTTTTTTTTTCCTTCTTCTTCTATTATTATTATTATTATTATTATTATTATTATTATTATTATTATTATTATTGTTACTACTATTATTATTACTATGGTTGTTGTTTATAATTTATACAATTAACCTATCTATGGTTCGACCACGGATTTACCGAGTTATTTATTACTTCGACACTCCTGCACTTGAGAGAAGGCATCAATATTTTAGTCGTGTCATCAACCATTTGCCTATATTTAAGTGTTAATCCTTCATAAAAATATGAAACCAATCTTCATGTTTCAAAACTATGATAAGGGCAAGTATTAAACAAGTCTTGATACTTATCCTAATATTAATAAATTATTTCTCTTGGTTTTTGAATGAAAGTGGTGATTTATCTTTTAAAAGAGTTTGATTTATGAGATGAAAAAAACTTCTATAAAACTTGTTGTTGTATTTCATCCCAAGCACAAATGAATCCTGGTCTCAAATTTTATAGCTATATTTTAGCTTTATCTTTTAATAAAAAAAAGCTTTAATTTAATTGTATTCATGCTACAATTTGAGTCATTATAAGTGTTACAAACCTCTTTAAATTTTCTTAAATGCAAGTATGGATTTTTCAAATCTAAGCCATAAAAAGAAGATAAATTTTGAATAATATCTGGTTTAAAATTAAAAGGAGATGCATTTTTTTTTGGACTATGTATGATAGTGTACTTGTTTTTTTAGGATTCATGTGGTCTTCAAGTGTTTTGACATGATTATTCTCATTATGAAGCAACTGTTATCTTTTTTGTTATATATTTGAAAACTAATGAGATACCCTACAAAGTCAATCACTTAATATATGTGACCAAACTCTCATGCACATGTAGAAAGAGAATAAAGAAAGAAGAAAACAAAAGGAAAAAAAACAAAGTTAGATATAAGAAGAGTGAAAAGAAAAAATAAAATAATAATTATAATATATACAAGAATTTACCTCCTCGGTCATGATAACAAAAACTTGACACGACCAAAAAATTGATGTCTTCTCCCAAGTGTAGGAGTATTGAAGTAATAAATAACTCAGCAAGACCGGGGTCGAACCACATGAAGGTTAACTATACAAATTATAAAAAACAACAACAATAACAACAATTAAAATAATAATAACAATGATGACGACAACGATGACAACAACGACTACGATGACGATGATGAATTTGAGAGATAAGATTAATAAAAGAATTAAAAAATGATAAAATAATTATCAAGATTAGAGGATTCACTAATGGTATTTTAAATAAGTATAATATAAATTCTTTTTATTACTTAGCTAGAAACTACACACAAATAAGGTTTCAATCAGATTATAAATTTGTAATATGATTATATTATTTACCTTATTTGATAAAGCTAATACTTATAAATGTTGTCAAGTATTCATGATTATAACTTATATTAAGAACAAATCAAGTTCCTTTCATAACATGGGTGTCGATTATACTATACTATTGGGCTATAAAAGTATCAAGATGCTTATATACATGGCAAATGCCTCATTTTATAAGCTAAAATTTGAAACTATTAATTTGTTGACTAATTGTTGAGTGGATGACCATATCTTGACTTAGTGACAATTCTTATCTTCTTGTCTGAATAAAATGTTATTGTTAACACCATAATTTGAACAGATTATCTCATAAAAGTTCTAAGAAATTATTTTAGTTTTTCAAAGAAAAAAATAAATAAGAACACCTAAACTTCTAGAACTCAAGATATGAGCTGAACACTGAATAATGTCTAGGCTGCAAGATAAATTTTGACTTTTTCATTGTTACTACAATTTAAACTTGAAAACAACCTTTTTGAATCTTGAACTCCTATGAAAGTTTTAGGCTATGTCTTACCTTTCCATCTATATTGATCAGATCCAAATCCAAGCTCTACAGCTCTAGATATGACATAATGACATAACAATATTCTAGTTTGAATTGAACCATAATTTATTTTCTAAGCTTAGACCCCTCTTTGCATTTTTACTTTTAATAGTTAATTACATCAATTAATCCTTGAATTGAGTGATTGCCTGCATGTCAAATGAGTATTTACCATAAATTAAAGTTATCTTATATTATTAGACTTGTTATTATAAAACATACTTGAGTTAGAGAATTTAATGATACTTTAAGTGCAATATGATGATATAAAATCATTATGAAAATGCACTTTTAAATACTAATCAATTATGTCAATCAATGAAGGGGATTGAGGCCTTCTAGCTCTAGTAATATGTGTGATTGTTCCCATTGATCCAACCATCATCTATGTTATTGCTATCGAGGTTGTATTAGTGAGTAAAGTTATGATGTGGTGGAAGAGATGTTATGCTTCCTAACACATATAAATGCATCATAAATAATAGTTTTAAATTTTTTTCAAGAGTTTTAAGGATCCCGTTAGATAATTAAAGGTCATTTAAGATTTGTGCGAAGAT
>SRLM01002576.1:11337-30612 GCA_015708895.1 Populus ilicifolia | reverse complement strand
GAACCCAGCACATGATTCATTTCTGAAACAACATTAGAAGCTTGAGAATTAGAGTGTTTCTTCTCTATGCTAGCTTCAGAATCAGCTTGATTAACACTAGTAAACTGAGAAATCCTCATCCCATGGCTGTTCAACATATCTTGTAGCTCTAATCTTAATATATGCCCAGACTTGACTTCATTGTGTTGTTCATTGTTAGAGGTAACCATTGAAACAGAATCCACAGCAGAACATAAGGACATTATGGCAGCATACGAATACTAGAGATTCCAAATTCTAAGAACAGAAACTGAGTCTAAGAAGAAACTAAGCTCAGAAACAACAACAACATAATCTCAGAAAGAACAAGATTCAGATTTGTTCATAAAGGAAGAAGAATTACAGAATTATGAGGCCAGTAGCTTCGAGATTATTGCTTGGAATGATGATCCGTGCGGTCAAGCTGTAGATTATGTTTTGACGAACAACATACTAGAAAATGGTGATGATCCAACGGTGAACGAAGAAGATCAAGCTTAAACAAAAACCCAATTCACTCTGCTGCAACTAAAAATGCAGAACAGTAGAAATATTACGAGATCAATATCTCCCACCTCGTTGATTAGAATGAAGATCCATTCGGTCAATGTTTCGAGAAGGTTGGCGTGAACAACATAGTAAGAAATGAGGACAATCCAACGGTGGACGGAGTAGATCTAGCTCCAGCAGTTTGGTCTCTAATCTCTCTCTCTCTCCAGATATCTCTCTCCAGATTTGTGACTTTGATGGTTTTGATTAGACCATTGGATCACTTTTAAATTTTTTGACGTGTTTTGAAAGGCCATTTTCAGTGGGGCTTGTTTTGAATTGCTGCTGCGTGACGATGTGGTCGGGCGAGCCAAGCGTGTGTAACAGGTCAAAATGGCCATAAGTTTTGATCAGACCGTTTGATCACTCTAATTTTTTGACGAGTTTTCAGGGGTCATTTTCATTGGGGTTTGTATCAAATCACTACTGGGTGATAAGGTGGTCTAGTCTCCCAGACATGAGTAACAGGTCAAAATAGTCGTATGTTTCGATCAAACCATTGAATCACTCTTAATTTTTTTGACAAGTTTCTGGGGACCATTTTCATTGGGGTTAGTATCGAATCGCTGCTACGTGACAATGTCGCCTAGTCAGCTTGACTTGAGTAAAGGGTCAAAATGGTTGTATGTTTTGATCAGATCATTGGATCACTCTCCAATTTTTTGACAAGTTTCTGAAAAAAGGGTTTATACCAAATCATTACTGGGTGACATGGGGTCTGGTTTGCCAGACATGTGTAACGGGTCCAAATGGCTGTAAGTTTCGATCAGACCGTTAGATCACTCACAAGTTTTTTGACGTGTTTTCGTAGGCAGTTTTATTGGGGTTTGTATCAAATCGTTGCTGGGTGACATGGTAGCCTTGACGGCCAGACATGAGTAAAGGGTCACAATGGTTGTAAGTGTCGATTAGATCGTTGGATCACCCTTAAATTTTTTCACGAGTTTTTGAAGGCTGTTTTCATTGGGGTTTGTATCGAACTGCTGCTGGGCGAGAAGGTGTTCTGATTTGCCAGACATGAGTAATGAGCCAAAATGGTTGTGAGTCTGGATCAGATCAATGGATCACTCTCTAATTTTTTGACTCGTTTTTGTAGGCAATTTTCATTGGGGTTTGTATCGAATCGCTGCTAGGTGACAAGGTGGTCTGATTAGCAAGACTTAAGTACAGGGTCAAAATGGTCGTATGTTTTGATTAGACTGTTGGATCGTGCTCAAATTTTTTCATGAGTTTTCGTTGGGGTTTGAATCGAATCGTTATTAAGGGAGAAGGTGGTCTGGTCAGCTAGACATGAGTAACAGCAGAAAATGGTCGTAACTTTTAACTAGACCATTGGACACGCTCAAATTTTTTCATGAGTAACAGCAGAAAATCACTATCCAATCGCTGCTGGGTGACAATGTGATCTGGTCAACCAGACTTGAGAAAAGGGTCAAAAAGGCTATAAGTTTTGAAAATTCCTTATCTTCTTTTTTTTGCCCAAAACATCACTGATAACGTCAAAATTGAAATCACTTGAAAACATGAAAGTAATAAGAAATTATATCAGATTTCTTGTGTAAAAAATTCAGATCAATTCGACATCTAAAACTTCAAATATAGCCAAAAAAACTAAACAGTGCTCGGATTGCAGGACATATTCAGACTTCTTTGTTGTTGCTCCAATTTGAACTTGAAAATGACCTGTTTAGATTTTGGGCTCCATATAAAAGTTGCAGGCCTATATTTTACCTTTGCATCCATATAAAGTAGACCTAAATCTGATATCTACAGTTCTAGATATGATCCAATTACCTGACAATATTCCGGTTTTTACTGCACCAGCATCTCTTTTCTAAATTTGGCAATGGCTTTGTCCTTTCAATTTCAGTTTTTAAATTTATCAATTAATCCTTTCATTTATGTAATAGGCCTGCGTTTAAAATGAACATTTATTAAAAATTAAAGGTATCTTATATTATTAGATATGTATAAAACATGCTTTAATTAAGGAATTATTAATACTTCGAGCGCAAAATGATAATATAAGACTTTAATAAAAATATACTTTTAAATATGAATAAGTTTGTATTAAATTACTGCTAGATGACAGGATGATTTGGTTGGTCAAAATGGCCGAATGTTTTGATGAGGGTGGATCACTCAAATTTTTTTGACAAGTTTCGAGAGACCATTTTTATTGAGGTTTGTATTGCACTGTTACTTGATAACAAGGTGGTCAGGTTTGCTAGACTTGGGTAACGTGTCAAAATGGTCGTAGGTTTCAATCAAACCGTTGGATCACTCTCAAATTTTTTGAAGAGTTTTTGAAGGCTGTTTTCATTGGGCTTGGTTTCAAATCACTGCTAGGTGAAGACGTGGTAAAGGTCAAAATGGCAGTAACTTTCAATTTGGATGTTACATCGCGCTCAAAGTTTTTCACTAGTTTCAGGACCTGTTTTTTTCATAGCGTTTGTATCGAATCGCTGCTGAGTAGAATGTGATCTGGATGGTCAAACATGAGTAATTGGTCAAAATGATTGTAAGTTTTTATTAGACTGTTGGATCACTCTCAAATGTTTTGAAGAGTTTCTAGAGGCCGTTTTCATTAGGGATTGTATCGAATTCCTGCTAGGTGACAAGGTGGTCTCGTCGGCCAAACGTGAGTAACGGGGCAAAATGGCTGTAAGTTTTGATTAGACCGTTGGATCGTGCTTACATTTTTTTACAAGATTTAGAAGGGTGTTTTCTTTATGGTTTCCATTAAATCGCTGCTAGGTTATAAAGAGGTCTGGTCAGCCCGACTTGAGTAAAGGGTCAAAATGGCTATAACTTTCAATGTGGTCGTTGCATCGCACTCAAATTTTTTCACCATTTTCAGGAGCTTGTTTTTTTCGTAGCCTTTATATTGAATCGTTACGGAGTTGAATGTGGTTTGGACGGTCAGATATGAGTAACGAGTTAAAATGGTCATAAGTTTTAATTAGACCATTGGATCACTCTTAAATTTTTTGAAGAGTTTCTGGAGGCTGTTTACAATGGGATTGTATCAAAATCCTGCTAGGTGACATGAGTAATAGGTCAATAAGGCCGTAAGTTTCAATTAGAGCATTGAATCACACTAAAAGTTTTTACAAGTTTCTGAAGGCTGCTTTCCTTGGGGATTCTATCCAATCACTGCTTGGTGACAAGGTGGTCTAGTTAGCCACACTTGAGTGAAGGGTCAAAATGGCTATAACATTCGACCAGGCCGTTGCATCGCTCTCAAATTTTTTCACGTGTTTTGGGAGCCTGTTTTTCATGGGGTTTGTATTGAATCGCAGCTGGAAGACAAAGTGGTCTCGTCAGCCATATGTGAGTAAAAGGACAAAAATGGCTGTAAGTTTTGATCAAATCGTTGGATCACTCTCAATTTTTTTCACGAGTATCTGTAGGATGTTTTCTTGGGGTTTGTATCGAATTGCTGCTAGGTGACAAGGTGGTCTGGTCTGCTAGACTTGAGTAACGAGTCAAAATGGATATCTATTGGATTATTGTTAAAAATTTTAACGAGTGTACGAAAGCCATTTTCATTGGGGTTTGTATCCAATCGTTGTTGGGTGATAGGGTGATCTTGTCTGCTAGACGTGGGTAACGCGGCAAAATAGCCATAAGTTTCAATTACACTGTGGGATCACTCTTAAATTTTTTGAAGAGTTTCTATGGTCCGTTTTCCTTGGGGTTTCTACCGTATCACTGCCGGGTGACAGGTGGTCTTGGTGGCAAGACTAGAGTAACAGGTCAAAATGGCTGAATGTTTTGAAAAGACCGGTGGATCACTCTCAAAAAAATTTTAACGAGTTTGCAGAGGCCATTTTCATTAGGGCTTGAATCGAATCGCTATAGGGTGACAAGGTGGTCTGGTAGGCAAGACGTGAGTAACAGGCCAAAATGGTCATAACTTTCAGCCAGACAAGTGGACTAGGCTCAAATTATTTCACAAGTTTCAAAAGGCCGTTTTCCTTGGAGTTTCTATCAAATCGCTACTGGGTGACAAGGTGGTCTAGTCAACCAGACTTGAGTAAAAGGTTATGATGTGAATCTCGTGATCACATGGTCACGCAACCCACACGCAAAGATGTCAATTCCTAGAAAGCCATGTAAATCAAGTTTGATAGCAGTGTGACACAAAGATAGCTTGTACCTAGGCACCAACACTATGGAAAACAAAAAACCCCCACCCAACGAATATTGATTCGCGAACAAGAAGTATAAGGATGATGCCACAAAGACAGTTGTTCTTCGATAAGTCATTTTCAGTTCTTTAGAGAACCAAGGAAGGGAGATTATCTCACCAACATATACACACAAAGTGCGGCAAATAAAAAGTTTTATTAATCTGAATAGTCTTTTTTACATGTGTGGTTATACCTCTATATATAGTGACTAGACTTAAAGAAACCCTAATGGACCTCTATTAGGTGAACTTATATAAAGCCCACTTACAACTGACCCAAATAAGTAATAATAACCCAAAAACTAAGAAGAAAATTCTAAAAATCCGAAAATACCATCCTAGATAAGCTAGAATCAGATTTGTCACCCTTGAAAAGTCCGAAACAAAATTGGAAAAATCTAATTTGAAAAATTTATGTTGCTGATTTAATTACTTTCCTTGCTAAGTGACGAAAAGCATTAAATAGTCCTCCCCTCTTTAAGAATAAGCTATGGCCAACTTCCTAGAATAAATTGTTGATTCTCTATCATTTTAATATTAGAAAAAGACAAGCCTAACAAGGCTGGTATTGGGCCGGACATATCAACCCCTTGTTCCACATGAATTGGGCTATTCTTGGACCTGAATTAAATGAATTAAAGGCTATCCTTCATGCTCTTTAAATGTTTCAAGCCCCTCTAGGTCCATTTTGTTCCATATGTTCTCAACAAGCCCATTCAATGCTTCTTTAGGCTTCTTAGCCTTAGCTCTTGTGATTGGCCCAATTGGCACCTCTAATAGGTTGTTGGCATGATTACGCTTGGTGTTAGGCTGATCCGCATCATCCCCTCTCTCTTCAAAAGGATTCGACCTCGAATCATCACCTACATCAAACAGAGTAAGATCAGAAACATTAAAGGTAGCACTAATACTATACTCACCTAGCAAATCAACTTTATAAGCATTGTCATTGATCAACTCAAGGATCTGAAATGGCCCATCTTCTCGTGGTTGTAGCTTTGACTTCCTTTAGCCTAGAAATCTCTCCTTGCGCATATGCACCCAGAAATCTCTCCTTGCGCATATTTGCGCCCCTTATTGGCTTTGGTTGCATACACACGATTCCTCTTTTCAATCTGTTGCCGCACCCTCTCACGAAGAGTTTTCACCACCTGTGCTTTACGATTACCATCCAAATTAGCCCTTTCATCAATAGGCAAAGGAATCAAATCCATTGGAGTTAAAGGGTTAAATCCATACACCATTTCAAATGGTGAAAATTCAATAGTTGAGTGCACACTACGATTATATGCAAACTCTATAAATGGCAAACAATCTTCCCAATTCTTTAAGTTCTTTTGAATGACAGCACACAAAAGTTGTGTTAAAGTCCTATTAACTACTTCAGTTTGTCCATTTGTTTGGGGGTGAAAAGTAGTTGAAAACAACAGTTTAGTACCCATTTTTCCCCATAACACCTTCCAAAAATAGCTAAGGAACTTAACATCTCTATCAGAAACAATGCTCTTAGGGACCTCCTGAAGTCATACTATCTCCCTAAAGAACAAATTAGCAATGTTTGTTGCATCATCAGTTTTATGACATGGAATGAAATGTGCCATCTTTGAAAACCTATCAACAACTACAAAGATGGAATCCCTACCCCGTTTTGACCTAAGTAAAGCTAAGATGAAGTCCATCGAAATGTCTACCCAAGGTTCTTTCGGTTCAAGCAAAGGGGTATACAAGCCATACGGTTGAGTCCTAGACTTTGCTTTCAAGTTATGCATTTATCTTTTTTTTTTGGTAATTTGACATATGTATTAAAAGAAAATGGTAGAAAGAGTATAAGGGGCATACCCCAGATTTACAATTAGAACAGAAATGTAAAACAACAGATGGCTACAAGGTAGCCATCGAACAAAAACTCAGACCTAACTAAATTCGTTAGGGAAACTAATACGACCAGCTAAATATCAAATGAAGAATCTATGTTATTGACCCTCCAAGCCCTTTGGATCCTTTTGTTTTCATCTGTTGGTAGAACGTTTCTCATCAAATCAAGCTTATCACGGATGATACATTCGATTTGATAAAAAACCAAATTATGAGTTCTAGAGATTCCTGCAAAGGTCTTTGCATTCCGTTCTTGCCAGATATGATACACTGTAGCTGCAAAACTGAGTTTACGAGAAAAATTGACGAAACTTTTGCCATGCCAAGTGATAGTGGCCCATCGAATCCATTCATTCCATCCTTTTGTCATTCTTGGAATATTGACTCTGTCACATACAGCCCACCAGATAGCTTTAGTATAGGAGCAGTCAAAGAACAAGTGGTTGTGATCTTCACTGTTGCGGAGACAGAGTGAGCATCGATTGGGACCATGTATACCAAACTGATGACGTCTATTTTGAGTTGTGAGTTTCTGTTGTACAGCCACCCATAGAAGATATGAATGTCTTGGAACAAGTTTCACAAGCGTTGTAAACATTAGCAAAATTACTATCATGCTTGTACAATTCTTTTATGTGAAAGTGCATCAGCCACAATGTTTTCTTTCCCTTGCTTATACTTGATCACATACGGGAATGTTTCAATAAATTCAACCCATTTGGCATGTCTCCCGCTCAATTTACCTTGCCCTTTCAAGTGCTTTAATGATTCATGATCAAAATGTATCACAAACTCCTTGGGCGACAGGTAATGTTGCCATGTCTCTAAAGTTTTTATGAAGGCATAGAGCTCCTTGTCATATGTAAGGTAATTCAAGGCTGCCCCATTAAGTTTTTCGCTGAAATATGCAATGGGCTTCCTATCCTGCATTAACACAGCTCCTATACCGATACCTGATGCATCACATTCTACTTCAAAAACTCCTGTAAAGTCTGGCAAAGCTAAAACAGATGCCAAACAAAGCTTATCCTTCAACAATTTAAAAGCCTTATCTTGTGCATTATTCCATTTGAATCCATCAGACTTTTTCACAATTTCACTTAAAGGTGCAGCAATAGTACTAAAATTCTTCACAAAACTTCTATAAAAACTAGCAAGTCCATAAAAACTCCTTACCTCACTTACCGATTTTGGTGTAGGCCAATCTCGGATGGCTTTCACTTTCTCCTTGTCCATCTTGATACCCTGTCACAACATTCTTTTGTCTTAGGAACTAATGAAAGGCTATCATAAATCTACGGGACCTGCCCGTTGTGCTATGAAAGTAGACCTGATGAAGGCCTATGACTCGGTTCGGTGGGATTTCGTTGACGCTACGTTAAGAAAAATAGGATTCCCTAGAACAGTCATTGATTGGATTATGGTTTGTGTTACATCATGTCAATTCTCTATCAACATCAATGGTGAGCTTGCAGGTTATTTTCAAGGGGGGAGAGGGCTGCGACAAGGGGATCCACTTTCTCCATATTTTTTTTTTGGTAAGTTGATGTATATATTAAAGGAAAACAATACAAAGATTATAAGGGGCATACCCCAGATTTACAATGAGAGCAGAAACATAAAACAATAGATGGCTACATGCTAGCCACCGAACTGAAAACTCAAGACCTAACCACTTTCTCCATATTTGGGCATCTCTCTTCATCTTACCTGGGCAAGTCATAAAAAGTGTGGAGCAAATTATGAGATCCTTTCTTTGGTCAGGTTCAGATATGAGAACTACTGGGGCTAAAGTGGCTTGGGATCAGGTATGTCTTCCAAAAAAGGAGGGGGGGTAGGAATAAAAAGGATGACAGAATGGAACAAGATTGCCTTGTTGAAACACATTTGGAACCTCTGCAATGACTCAGATGACTCAATCTGGTCTACTTGGATCAGATGTAATCTGTTGCGAGGTAGGAATTTCTGGACAATCAGGACGCCACAGAATTGCTCTTGGGCATGGAGAAAGATTCTAAAGCTCAGATCCTTAGCATGGCCGAAGATGAAGTAAATCATAGGGGATGGCAGGACAACTTCTCTATGGTTTGACAATTGGCATCCTAACAGCCCGCTCGCAGATTCTTACGGCGATAGATTCATCTATTACTCAGGTATGGAAAAGAACGCGAAGGTCAATATGCTGATTCATAACTCAGAATGGAAAATTCCTACCACTCACGCTATTGGCTGGCACCCCATTGTAGAAGCTATTCCTTCCAATTCTAATCCTATGATAGGGCAAAATGATGAGATTGGGTTTTTGTTGCAGCAGAGTGAATTGGGTTTTTGTTTAAGCTTGATCTTCTTCGTTCACCGTTGGATCATCACCATTTTCTAGTATGTTGTTCGTCAAAACATAATCTACAGCTTGACCGCACGGATCATCATTCCAAGCTATAATCTCGAAGATACTGGCCTCGTAATTCTGTAATTCTTCTTCCTTTATGAACAAATCTGAATCTTGTTCTTTCTGAGATTATGTTGTTGTTGTTTCTGAGCTTAGTTTCTTCTTAGACTCAGTTTCTGTTCTTAGAATTTGGAATCTCNTTGTTTTATGTTTCTACTCTCATTGTAAATCTGGGGTATGCCCCTTATAATCTTTTTATTGTTTTCCTTTAATATATACATCAACTTACCAACAAAAAACAAAATGATGAGATTGTTTGGCTGAATTCACCAAATCACAGATTCTCGATCAAAATAGCTTGGGAACAACTAAGATTTCATCATACGATAGTCGAATGGCGTGATATTGTGTGGTTCAAGAATGCTGTTCCAAGACATTATTTGGTATACATGGTCCTAATAGATGCTCACTCTGCCTCCACAACAACGAAGATCACAACCACTTGTTCTTTGAATGCTCCTATACTAAAGCGATCTGGTGGGATGTTTGTGACAGATGCAACATTCCAAGAATGACAAAAGGATGGGTTGAATGGATTCGATGGGCCACTGTCACTTGGCATGGCAAAAGTTTCGTCAATTTTTCTCATAAACTCAGTTTTGCAGCTACAGTGTATCATATCTGGCAAGAAAGGAATGCAAGGACCTTTGCTGGAATATCTAGAACTCAGAATTTGGTCTTTCATCAAATCGAATGTATCATTCGTGATAAGCTTGATTTGATGAGGAACGTTCTACCAACAGATGAAAATAAAAGGATCTAACGAGCTTGGAGGGTTAATAACATAGATTCTTCATTTGATATTTAGCTGGTTGTATTGGTTTTCCTAACGAATCAAGTTAGGTCTTGAGTTTTCAGTTCGGTGGCTAGCATGTAGCCATCTGTTGTTTTATGTTTCTGCTCTCATTGTAAATCTGGGGTATGCCACTTATAGTCTTTGTATTGTTTTCCTTTAATATATACATCAACTTACCAAAAAAAAAATCTTGATACCCTGTGCATTAACAACATAGCCAAGAAACGCAATTTTTTCTATGCAAAAGGTACACTTCTTAAGATTAGCATATAATTGCTTACTATACAACACACTAAGTACATTACGCAAATGATCAAGATGCTCATTTAAGTTCTTGCTATAAATCAAAATATCATGAAAATACACAACAACAAACTTAACTATAAATGCACACAAGACATGATTCATTAAACGCATAAACGTGCTAGGTGCATTTGTAAGTCCAAACGGCATGACTAACCACTCATATAAACCATGCCTAGTCTTAAATGCAGTTTTTCACTCATCACCCTCTTTCATAATTTGATGGTACCCATTTTTTAAATCAATCTTAGAAAAAATACATGATCCATGTAACTCATCTAGAATGTCATCAAGCCTGGAAATTGATGTGGATACTTTACGTTATGTTATTGACAGCACGACAATTGACACACATCCTCCATGTTCCATCCTTTTTAGGCACAAGTAGAACTAGCACAACACAAGGACTCATACTCTCTCCAATGTACCCCTTCATCATCAACTCATCTACTTGCCTTTGAAGCTCCTTTGTCTCCTCGGGGTTGCTTCTGTAGGCTGGACGGTTAGGAATTGAAGCTCCGGGCACAAGATCAATTTCATGTTCAATCTCCCTTAATAGTGGTAATCCATTAGGGATGTCTTCAGGAAATACATCATCAAACTCCTGCATCAAAGAAACAGCCACACTAGGAATAGCAGAATTAAGATCGTTAGTGTTAAAATAAGCCTCCTTATGCACAAGTGAGATCACTGGCTTATTAGTGAAAAATGCAAATCTGATTTGAGATCCTTTTGCATAAAAATTAGGTTGTTTCTTTAATTTTTTCCACACTATTATCATCACACAAGCTGATGTGGATCAGCCTAACACCAAGCGTAAAAATGCCAACAACCCATTGCAGGTGACAATTGGGTCAATCACAAGAGCTAGGGCTAAGAAGCTTAAAGAAGCATTGAATGGGCTTGTTCAGAACATACGAAACAAAAGGGACCTAGAGGGGCTTGGGACATTTAAGGAGCATGAAGAACAGCCTGTAATTCATTTAATTCAGGTCCAAGAAGAGCCCAATTCATGTGGAACAAGGGGTTGATGTGTCCAGCCCAATACCAGCCTTGTTAGGCTTGTCTTTTTCTAATACTAAAAGGATAAAGAATCAACAATTTATTCTAGTGTGAAATATATTTTCCCGTTGCTCATCTACATCATCTTCTTTGATTTGCATGTTTAGCGCATGTCTTATAACCAAAGCCTCCCCCTTAACAGGATATGCAATCTCCTCATCTCTCCAATCCACCAAAGGTGGCATCTCTTCACTTTCAGATTCAACATCCCTATTGTCTCTTATAAGCATAACTCTATGGTTTGGACACTGAGATGCAATGTGCCCCTTCCTAAACATTTAAAGCGTTTAATATCTCTATCACGTTGACCCGAATCATGGCAATCTCTGTTTCCTTGAAATACTCATCCACGGACCTAGAACTCTGATTCAAACCCTGCAATTTCAGATACAAATCTCTATAATAGTGGTTTGGCACAAATCGCCTTCTCATCAACACTTTCATATCCTCCCAGGACGCTACTGGCCTCTCTCCACTTCATCTTCTACTAGTAACATTCTCATCCCACCAAATCAGTGCATAATCCATGAATTCGATGACTACCAATTTCATTTTCTTCACTTCTGAATAGTTATGGCAATCAAAAATCAATCCACCTTTTTTTCGCACTCCAAATATGACTCAGGATCATTTTTACCTTGAAAAGAAGGTATTTTTAGTTTGATAGCATCCAAATCACCATCTAAATCAGCATGTCCCCCAACACTATGAAAATTTTCCCTTTGGCCGAATTGGCCCCTAGTTCTATTCCCATAATCCCTTCGGTTTCTAGGCTGCCGAAAACCTTCCCGGTAGTCTATGGCCTCATCAGCAAAACCATCATCACCAACGGCCTCCTCAAAATCCTCACAATCAGCCTATCTTGGCCTGTTCGCCCTACTGCTATTGTTTGCTTTCGGTTCTACCCCAAGCTTCATATTTTGGGTGCTTGTACCAGCCTCGTTACCACGTTTCTCCACACACATTTCCCATCACAAAATTCATCCTCTCCATCATTTGTGTCATGGCTTGCATTTGAAATGTAAGTTCTCCCTCGGGATGGGGCTGTGTGTTGTTTTGATCTGACATGATAGTACCTATAAAAAGTGGTTAGTGGTAAAAGAAAATTTATTCTCGCGTCACTCGTGTTTCGCTCAAACACTCTTAATATCCTCAAACACTTACACCTCTCGTCTCATCTTCTTGCGGTTCTTGTAAAACTGAAACCAATACCAAATAGAACCAACTTGGTAGCACAATCCAAATATATATATATATGAGTCATGAAGCAATAAAAGAACTAGAAAACAAACAAAATGAAACCGCGATGATAGTCTCGGGAGTAGCAAGCGAGTCTATCTGAAATATGAACGAAACTGAAGACTCGAATAAAAAAACACAAAAAAAAAATGAACAACACCTAAATATGATGGATATTATGGAAATGAACTGAAAGAAATGGAATCATTATTTGGCAAGAAAGGAATGCAAGGAAGGAATGCAAGGACCTTTGCTGGAATATCTAGAACTCAGAATTTGGTCTTTCATCAAATCGAATGTATCATCCGTGATAAGCTTGATTTGATGAGGAACGTTCTACCAACAGATGAAAATAAAAGGATCCAACGAGCTTGGAGGGTTAATAACATAGATTCTTCATTTGATATTTAGCTGGTTGTATTGGTTTTCCTAGCGAATCAAGTTAGGTCTTGAGTTCAGTTCGGTGGCTAGCATGTAGCCATCTGTTGTTTTATGTTTCTACTCTCATTGTAAATCTGGGGTATGCCCCTTATAATCTTTTTATTGTTTTCCTTTAATATATACATCAACTTACCAAAAAAAAAAAAGAAATGGAATCATTAGAAAGCAAGTGAATTTCAAACGTTAATGCATGACAAACTCGTTTACGACAAGTTAAGTCGGAATCTGGAACCTAAAGTAAATGATGTCCAATTGAGTTAAAATTTCAGATATAGAGCGATGTCAACCCAAATAGACAGAACCTAAGTTTTGAGCAATTTATGACAAAGTTTGATATACTGACATTAAAACGTTATGCATGAGACCTGGTTAGACTCGAATTTGAAACCCAAAACAAATGATATCTAATTGACCCCGAATTTGATATGAAATGCAATTAGGACCCCAGAAATTAGAATATCAAATTTGATCTAATTCCAAATTGATTTGATCCAATTGTCTCTTGTTTAGTTTTCTTTGCGGCATAATCAAATAAACGTCTTTCCAAACAATTTCTCTTTTCCTTTTTTTTTTGTTTTTTCTTTATGCTACTGATATATTTTGAATGATAGCAGAATGAAATAACAATTTTTTTCTTTTTATATGCTGCAAATTTAAGGAGAAGAGGAAATTAGATACTAAGGAATTTTTGCGGAATTAACAAGGACTGAAAATTTCAAAAAGATATAACTAAATTAATGGAGCCAAGCTCTGATACCAAATGATGCAAACCTCGTGATCACATGGTCACGCAACCCACACATAAAGACACCAATTCCCGGAAAGCCATATAAATCAGGTTTGATAGAAGTGTGACACATAGATAACTTGTACCTAGGAACCAGCACTATGAAAAACAGAAAACCCCTACCCAACGAATATTGATTCGCGAACGTGAAGTATAAGGATGACGCCACGAAGACAGTTGTTCTTCGATAAGTCGTTTTTAGTTCTTTAGAGAACCAAAGAAGGGATATTATCTCACCAACACACACACACAAAGGGTGGCAAACAAGAAGTGTTATTAATCTGAATAATAGTTTTTACATGTGTGGTTATGCCTCTATTTATAGTGACTAGACTTAAAGAAACCCTAATGGACAATTCTCTATCAACGTCAATGGTGAGCTTGCAGGTTATTTTCAAGGGGGGAGAGGGCTGAGACAAGGGGCTCCACTATCTCCATATTTGTTTGTCCTATGTATAGAAATCCTTTCGGGGCTATTCTGCATGCTGAGTGCCAACCAAAACTTCAAGTTCCACTGGAGATGCAAGAAGGACAACATTTCTCATCTTTGTTTTGATGTCGACTTGATGGTTTTTAGCAAAGGAGATGTAAACTCAATTCATATGATCAAAACTGTACTCACAACGTTTCAAGATCTATCAGGTCTGTATCCAAATCCAAATAAAAGTGACCTCTTATTAAGCGGTGTGTTAAATGCCGAGAGGGAAGAAATTATTCGTATTCTTGGGTTTACAGAGGGGGAGCTCCCTATGAAATATTTGGGAGTGCCTCTTATCTCATCTAGACTAATTGAGTTTTATTTTCCATCCAGTTTTATTGGGCATCTCTCTTCCTCTTACCTGAGCAAGTCATAAAAAATATGGAGCAAATTATGAGATCCTTTCTTTGGACAAGATCAGATATGAGAACTACTGGGGCTAAAGTGGCTTGGGATCAGGTATGTCTTCCAAAAAAAGAGGGGAGGGGCTAGGAATAAAAAGGATAACAGAATGGAACAAGATTGCTTTGTTGAAACACATTTGGAACCTGTGCAATGACTCGGATGGCTCAATTTGGTGTACTTGGATCAGATCTTATTTGTTGTGTGGTAGGAATTTCTGGACAATCAAGACACTAGAGAATTGCTCTTGGGCATGGACAATCAAGATGGCATAACAATCTCGTTATGGTTTGACAATTGGCATCCTCATAGCCCGCTCATGGATTCTTATGGTGAGACATTCATCTATGATTCAGGTATGAAAAAGAATGCGAAGGTGAATATAGAAGCTATTCATAACTTAGAATGGAAAATTCCTACCACTCAAGCTATTGGCTGGCATCCCATTATAGAAGCTATTCCTCCCAATTCTAATCCTCTGATAGGGAAAAAGGATGAGATTGTTCGGCTGGATTCACCAAATCGCAAATTCTCGATCAAAGTAGCTTGGGAACAACTAAGATTTCATCATCCGATGGTGGAATGACATGACATTGTGTGGTTCAAGAATGCTGTTCGAAGACATTCGTTTCTTCTATGGATGACAGTACAACGGAAACTCACAACTCCAGATAGACTTCATCGGTTTGGTATATATGGTCCCAATCGATGCTCACCCTGTCTCCGCAACAGTGAAGATCACAACCACTTGTTCTTTGAATGCTCCTATACGAAAGCAATCTGATGGGTTGTTTGTGACAGAGTCAAGATTCCAAGAATGACAAAAGGATGAGATGAATGGATTCGATGGGTCATTGTCACTTGGCTCCAATTTTTCTCGTAAACTCAGTTTCGCAGCTACAGTGTATCATATCTGGCAAGAACGGAATGCAAGGACCATTGCAGGAATCTCTAGAACTCATAATTTGGTTTTTGATCAAATCGAATGTATCATCCATGATAAGCTTGATTTGATGAGGAACGTTCTACCAACAGATGAAAATAAAAGGATCCAAAGGGCTTGGAGGGTCAATAACATAGATTCTTTATTTGAGATTTAGCTGGTCGTATTAGTTTTCCTAATGAATTTAGTTAGGTCTGAGTTTTTGTTCGGTGGCTAGCCTGTAGCCATTTGTTCTTTTACATTTTTGTTCTCATTGTAAATCTGGGGTATGCCCCTTCTTATACTCTTTGTACCCTTTTCTTTCAATACATATGTCAAATTACCAAAAAAAAAAACCCTAATGGACCTCCCTTAGGTGGACTTATATAAAACCCACTTACAATTAACCCAAATAAGTAATAATAACCCAAAAAGTAAGAAGAAAATTCTAAAAATACTAAAAATCCAAAAATATCATTCTAGATAAGCTAGAATTAGATTTGTCACCTTTGAGAAATCCCAAACAAAATTGGAAAAATCTGATTTGGAAAATTTGTGTTGCTGATTTACTTACTTTCCTTTCTAAGTGATGAAAAGCATTAAATAGTCCTCGAATGGCTGTAAGTTTCGATCAGACCATCGAATCACTCTCAAGTTTTCTAAAGTGTTTTCAAAGGCCATTTTAATTTGGGTTCGTATCAAATCGCTATTGGAAGACAAGGTGGTCTGGTTGCCGACCGGGAGTAATGGGTGAAAATCTTTTGAAGAGTTTCAAGTGCCCATTTTTCATGGGGTTTGTATCAAATCGCTGCTGGATGACAAGGTGGTCCCAGCCAGACGTGACTATCGGGTCAAAATCGTCATAACTTTCAACCAGAATGTTGGATCATGCTTAAATGTTTTCACGAGTTTTTGGAGGCCGTTATCCTTGGGGTTTCTATCAAATCACTATTGGGGGACAAGGTGGTCTTGTTGGGCATACTTCAGTAATAGGTCATAGTGGCTGAATGTTTCGATAGGACTATTGGATCACTCTCAAATTTTTTAACGAGTTTGCAGAGGCCATTTACATTGGGGTTTGTATTGAATCACTGTTGGGTGAGAAGATGGCCTAGTTGGTCACACGTGAGTAGTGGGCTAAAATGGTCGTAACTTTCAACGTTGGATTGGGCTCAAATTTTTTCACAGGTTTCAGAAGGCCGTTTTTGTTGGGCTTCTTATCAAATCGCTACTAGGTGAGAAGCTAGTCTGGTCAGTGAGACTTGAGTAAAGGGTCAAAATGGCTATAACTTGTGACCAGACTGTAGGATCGCGCTCAAATTTCATCATGAGATTACGGAGGCCATCTTTATGGGGTTTGTATCGAATTGTTGCTTGGTGAGAAGGGGGTCTGGTCCGCTAGAAATGAGTAAAAAGTCAAAATGGCCGTAAGTTTTGATCAAACTGTTGGTTCGCGCTCAAGTTTTTTGACGAGTTTCAAGAGCCCGTTTTCCTAAGGGTTTCTATCAAATCACTACTATGTGACAAGTAAAAATGGCTGTATGTTTCGATCAAATTGTTAGATTACTCTTAAATTTTTTGACGAGTTTTGAGAGGCCATTTTCATTAGAGTTTGTATTGAATCACTTCTGAGTGGTAAGGTGGTTTGGTTGGCTAGATGTGAGTAACAAGTCAAAATGGCCTCAAGTTTCCATAAGATAGTAGGATCACTCATATTTTTTGAAGAGTTTTCGAAGGGCGTTTTCATTAGGGTTTGTATCGAATCACTGCTAGGTGACAAAGTGGCCTGGTCAACCAGATGTAAATAACAGTTCAAAATGGCTATAAGTTTCAATCAGACTGTGGGATCATGCTCAAATGTTTTCACCAGTTGTAGCAGGCTGTTTTCCAAGGGGTTTCAATCACATCGCTGCTACGGTAACAAGGTGGTGTAGTCAGCTAAACTTGAGTAAACAATCAAAATGGCTGTAAATTTCAATCAAACCATTGGATCTCGCTCAAATTGTTTCACGAGTTTCTGGCAGCTGTTTTTCTTGGGGTTTGTATCGAATTGTTGTAAGGAGACAAGGTGTTTTGGTCGACTCGACATGAGTTACGAGTCAAAGTGGCTGTAAGTTTTGATTAGACTGTTGGATTGTGCTCAAATTTTTTCATGAGTTTCTGGAGGCTGTTTTTATTGGGGTTTGTATAAAATCACTACTAGGTGGGAAGGTGGTTTGGTCAACCAGACAAGAGTAAAGGGTCAAAATGGCCATAAGTTTCTATCGAACTGTTGGATCACGGTCAATTTTTTTCATGAGTATCTGGAGGCTATTTTCCTTGGGGTTTGTATTGAGTTGTTGCTGGGTGACAAAATGGTCTAGTCGACCAGACGTGAGTAACGGGTGAAAATGGCCTCAAGTTTCGATCAAATATTTGCTAGGTGACAATGTTGTTTGGTTGACCAGACTTGAGTAACGGGTCAAAATGGCCATATGTTTAAATTAGACCATTGGATCTCGCTCAAATTTTTTCAGGAGTTTCTGGAGGCTATTTTCCTTGGGGTTTGTATCTTTTTTTTTGGTAAGTTGATGTATATATTAAAGGAAAACAATACAAAGATTATAAGGGGCATACCCCAGATTTACAATGAGAGTAGAAACATAAAACAACAGATGGCTACATGCTAGCCACCGAACTGAAAACTCAAGACCTAACTTGATTCGCTAGGAAAACCAATACAACCAGCTAAATATCAAATGAAGAATCTATGTTATTAACCCTCCAAGCTCGTTGGATCCTTTTATTTTCATCTGTTGGTAGAACGTTCCTCATCAAATCAAGCTTATCACGGATGATACATTCGATTTGATGAAAGACCAAATTCTGAGTTCTAGATATTCCAGCAAAGGTCCTTGCATTCCTTTCTTGCCAGATATGATACACTGTAGCTGCAAAACTGAGTTTACGAGAAAAATTGACGAAACTTTTGCCATGCCAAGTGACAGTGGCCCATCGAATCCATTCATCCCATCCTTTTGTCATTCTTGGAATGTTGCATCTGTCACAAACATCCCACCAGATCGCTTTAGTATAGGAGCATTCAAAGAACAAGTGGTTGTGATCTTCGTTGTTATGGAGACAGAGTGAGCATCTAAATGGGGTTTGTATCGAATTGCTGCTAGGGGAAAATGGGGTCTGGTCGTCCAGACATGAATAACAAGTCAAAATGGGCATATGTTTTGATCAGTTCGTTGGATCCCTCTCAAATTTTTTTAAAGACTTTCTAGAGGCAAGGCAAAAACAAAACAAGTTTTAAAAGGCAAGGCAAAACATACCCGTTATTGCAAGACAAAACCGGATTTTGAAACCTAAAGAAAACACAATCTAAATGACCTTGAATTTAATATATAGTATTAGGATATAAAAAAACAATAAATATCAGTTTATAGGTTGTTCTATTATATCTAATACCCAAACCCCATGTATGATACTTGCGGTAAAATTGAACCTCCGATTAAAACCTTTGACATCAAAGTAAGCCCAAATTTAACATATCGTGTGATCTCATCCCGCTTTTTTTTTTTGATAAGTTGATGTATGTATTAAAAGAAAAGGATACAAAGATTATAAGGGGCATACCCCAGATTTACAATGAGAACAAAAACATAAAACAACAGATGGCTGCAAGCTAGCCTTTTTTTTTTGGTAAGTTGATGTATATATTAAAAGAAAACAATACAAAGATTATAAGGGGCATACCCCAGATTTACAATGAGA
>SRLM01002575.1:13021-28040 GCA_015708895.1 Populus ilicifolia | reverse complement strand
GAACCTCCTTTATGTGTGGTTTCCAATTGAATAATAAGAGTTTACATTATACTTGTTTGACATACCATTAGTGGAATCTCTAACCTTGACATTTGTTATTATCATTGTTTAATCTTTATATTAATATTCCATCTCAAAGTTCTCATCTTTTTCTTCTTCTTCTCCTTCTTTTTCTTTATTATTATTACTACTATTATTACTAGTATTATTGTTGTTGTTGTTGTTGTTGTTGTTTATAATTGTTGCTTATAATTTGTACAATTAACCCCCCTGTGGTTCGACCCCGGTCTTGCCGGGTTATTTATTACTTTGACACTTCTGCACTTAGGAGAAGACATCAATCTTTTTGTTATGTCACTATACTTGTTTGACATACCATTAGTGGATCCTCTAACCTTGACAGGTGTTGTTATCATTATTTAATCATTACCTTAATCTTCCATCTCCAAGTTCTCATCAACTTTTTCTTCTTCTTTTCTACTTTTTATTATTACTACTACTACTACCACCACTACTACTAGTATTAGTATTATTGTTATTACTATTATTGTTGTTGTTGTTGTTGTTACTATTGTTGTTAGTTATAATTTATATAATGAACCTTCCTATGGTTCAATTCCAGTCTTGCCAGGTTATTTATTACTTCAACACTCCTGCCATTAAGATAAGACATCAATCTTATGGTCGTGTCACCTGTTACATGGGTTAAAGATACATTGTGTTTTAAGTTATATGTATATATTAATTAAACAATATATATATATAAAAAAAGGATAATAATCCAACCTAAAGAAATTAACATTAAACATTAAAACAAAAATTTTATTTTCTTTCAAGTAATGCCCTATAACTATGTGTTGATATATTGAGCACAAAAGGACGATTTATTAATATCTTGTTTAAGAAGAGGTATTGTACATATATATAAATTTAATGAGACTTTTTTTATTATGATAGATTAATAAAAGTTGAATGATGAATACCTTGCTTTGTAGAATTTGCAAATTGTTTTTCTATTTTAACGCTTTGATTACTAGAGACTAGTAATAAGCTAGTTGGGGGGGTGTGATGAGTACTTAAAAGTGCATTTTTATCTAGGTTTTATATCATCATTTTGCACTTGAAGTATCAATAACTCCTTAACTAAAACATATTTTATAATAACATATCTAATAATATAAGATTCTTTAATTTATGGAAAATATTCATCTTAAAGGCAGACTTTCATATAAATGAAAGGATTGATTGATGAGTTTAAGTACTTAAATTGAAAGGATAAAGAGATGACCAAACTTAGAAAAGAGATGCCGGTGCAGTCCAAACTAGAACACTCTTTGGTAATTTGGTTATATCTAGAGTTGTAGATCTCGTATTTAAATCTATTTTATATAGATGGAAAGGTAAGATATAGGGCTATAACTTTTATATGGAGGTCTGGATTTACAAATACTGTTTTCATATCTAAATTATAGTAATAATGAAGAAGTCCAAATCTCTCCTATAGCCTAAATACAATTTAGTATTCAACTCATATCTAGAGTTCTAAAAGTCCAAATGACCTCAATTATTTTTTTCTAAAAAGTTAAGATAATTTCCTACAAATTTCATATGGAGGTTTAGTTCAATTTTTGACGTTATTAATGATGTTTTGGGTGTACAAGAAGATAAGAATTGTTACAAAGTCAAGAGTTGGTCACCCACTCAATAATTAGTCATCAAATCAACAGTTCCTAATTTTGGCCTATAAAAAGAGGCATTTGCCATGCATTTAGGCATCTTGATTTCCAGAACAAGATCATGCTCTTGCTTTCTCTTTTTGTATTTTTATAATGCTTAAGTTTTGCTTTCATTAATATCTTGTTTATGCTTTTCAATTCATTTCCTTTACTTAGTTAACTTTTATCTTATTTATGTTTTTATCTTGTTTATTTATGTTGCTCTCTTTTATTATGTTTAACTAAGTTTATTATATAAAGATGAAAGGGTTATATTAATGGTGTAAGAATAAGTATAGTGCAAACTCAACATGAACTTTAATGTTTAATACTAACATGTTTTGTATTAGTTATCTTGTTCACTTTTAATACTTTGCTTGTTAAATGATTAATCTAAATTTATATTACATAACACTTGGTACAACAAATACTGGTACTTTCATAGCCCAACCATATGATATAACTTACACATGTGCTATGAAAGGAACTTGATTTGTTGTTAACATAAGTTATAATCGTGAATGCCTGACAATATTTACAAGTATTAGCATTATTTGAATAAGATAACTAATGTTAACAATTTATAATCCAATTGAAACCTCCTTTATATGTGGTTTCTAGTTGAATAATAAGAGTTTATATTATACTTGTTTGAAATACCATTAGTGAATTCTCTAATCTTGACATTTGTTGTTCATTGTTTAATCCTTATATTGATCTTCATTTTCAAAGTACTCATATACTTCTTTTTCTTCTTCTTCTATTACTACTACTAGTATTATTTTATTATTCTTGTTGTTGTTGTTGTTGTTGTTGGATTGTTGTTATTTATAATTTATACAATTAACCTTCCTATAGTTCGATCTCGGTCTTATTAGATTATTTATTACTTCGACACTCATATATTTAGGAGAAGACATCAATCTTTTGGTCATGTCAATTTTCTAAATCTAAGCCATGAAAAGAAGGTAAAAGTTGAATAATGTCTCGCTTAAAATTAAAATGAGATGCATCGAGGGGAAACTACGTATAATGGTGTACTTGTTCTTGTGAGATTCACATGATCTCTAAGTGTTCTAACACAATTATTCTCATTATGAAGCGACTGATTATCTTCTTAAGGCATATTTTCTGAAAATGATAAGGATGCCCTACAAAGTTTACCACTTAATGTACGTGACTGCACTCTTATACAAGCGTAGAAATAGAATAAAAGAAAGAAGAAACAAAACAAAACAAAACAAAATAGAAAAGAACAAAGTTATATACAAGAAAAGTGAAAAGAGAAAATAAATAATATTATAATTTATACAAGAATTTACTTTTTCAATAATGACGCTAAAAACTTGACACGACTAAAAGATTCATGTCTTCTCCCAAGTATAGGCGTGTTGAAATAATAAATAACCTAGCAAGATCGATGTCAAACCATAGGGGGGTTAATTGTATAAATTATAAATAACAATAATACAATAACAACAACAACAATAGTAGTAGTAGTAGTAGTAGTAGTAGTAATACAAAATATGTTAGTATCAAACATTAAAGTTCATGTTAAGTTTACACTATACTTATTCTTACACCATTAGTGTAACCTTTTCATCTTGATATTATAAACTTAAGTAAAACATAATAAAAGAGAGAAACATAAATAAATAAGATAAAAACATAAATAAGATAAAAGTTAACTAAGTAAAGGAAAGGAAATGAAAGGTATAAATAGGATATTAATGAAAACAAAACTTATGCATTATAAAAATACAAAAAGAGAAAGCAAGAGCATGATCTTGATCTGTAAACCAAGATACCTAAATGCATGGCAAATGCCTCCTTTCATAGGCTAAAATTGGGAACTATTGATTTGATGATTAATTGTTGAGTGGGTAGTTAACTTTTAACTTGGTGACAATTCTTATCTTCTTGTTTGCTCAAAACATCATTGATAACATCAAAATTTGAACCAGACCTCCACATGAAAGTTGTAAGAAACTGTCTCAGCTTTTTAAAAACAAAATAATTGAGGTCAATTAGACTTATAGAACTTTAGATATGGACTAAATACTGAACAGTGTCTAGCTTAAAGGACAAAGTCAGACTTTTTCATTGTTACTACAATTTGAACTTGAAAATAACCTTTTTAAATCTTGGACTCCCTTGAAAGTTGTAAGCCTATATCCTACTTTTCCTTCCATATAAAGTAGACCTAAATCCGACATCTACAGCTCCAGATATGACCCAATTACCGAATAATGTTTCAGTTTAGACTGCACTAGCATCTCTTTTTAAAAATTGGCCCCTTTTTTTGTCCTTTTAATTTCAATACTTCAACTCATCAATCAATCCTTTCATTTATGTGACAGACCTATATTTAGGATGAACATTTACTATAAATTAAAGGTATTTTATAGTATCAAACTCATTATTATAAAACATGCTTTAATTAAGGAGTTATAAATATTTCAAGTGCAAAATGGTAATATAAAACCCTGATAAAAATGCACTTTTAATTACTAATTATCAAGT
Source organism: Populus ilicifolia (assembly GCA_015708895.1). Lineage (NCBI taxonomy): Eukaryota > Viridiplantae > Streptophyta > Magnoliopsida > Malpighiales > Salicaceae > Populus > Populus ilicifolia. Next base: position 23,802 of record SRLM01002575.1, on the reverse strand, counting down.
ATTCATGATTATAACTTATGTCAATAACAAATCAAGTTTCTTTAATAGCATAAGTGTCGGTTATACCATACAGGTAGGTTATAAAAGTGTCTAGTATTTGTTGTACCAAGTGTTATATAGCACAAATCTAGACTAACCATTTAACAAGCAAAGCATTAAAAATGAAGAAGATAACAAAACATGTTAGTATTAAACATTAAAGTCCATATTGAGTTTATATTATACTTATTCTTACACTATTAATGTAATCTTTTCATCTTGACATAGTAAACTTAATTAAACATAATATAAGAGAGAAATATAAATAAACAATATAAGATAAAAATTAACTAAATAAAGAAAATGAATTAAAAGGCATAAATAAAATATTAATGAAAGCAAAACTTAGGTATTACAAATACAAAAAGAGAGAAAGTAAGAGCATGATCTTGATCTGGAAACCAAGATGTCTAAATGCATGAAAAATATCTTCTTTTATATGTTAAAATTGAGAATTATTGATTTGATGACTAATTGTTAAGTGGGTGGCCAACTCTTGACTTGGTAACAATCGTTATCTTCTTATCTAAATAAAACATCATTGATGATGTCGGAATTTGAACCAACCTTGCAGTGAAAGTTCTAGGAAATTGTCTCAGCTTTGTAAAGAAAAAAATTGAGGTCATTTGAACTTCTAAAACTCAAGACATGAGCTGAATATTAAACAGTGTTTGGGTTGAAGACCAAATTTGGACTTCTATATTTTTGCTAAGATTTGTGCTTTCAACCAACATAATAGAGTCTTGCCTTCCTTTTAAAGTTTTAGACCTATATCTTATCTTTCCATCCAAATAAAAGTAAATTTAAATCTGGGATCTACAATTTCAAATATAACCTAATTACTTAACAGTGTTTCAATTTGGACTGCATTAGCATCTCTTTTTAAAGTTTATCCCTCTCTTTATCCTTTCAATTTCGATACTTCAACTCATCAATCAATCCTTTCATTTATGCGATAGGCCTGCATTTAGGATGAATATTTATCATAAATTAAATGTATTTTATAGTATCAGACTTATTATTTTAAAATATGTTTTAGTCAAGGAGTTATAAATACTTCAAGTGTAAAATGATGATATAAAATCTTATAAAAATATATTTTTAAATACTAATCATTTAATCATCGAACACGTTATCTAATGTCGCTTGAATGGCAAGGTCACAACTTATGCTTTGACGCGTGTATTGCATATGTCAACTATTTTTGCTTTAAACAATAGTTATATTAATTAAACTATAAAGTTACCCCTTAGTCAATTTAATTATAACAAAAAAACTAAGAAGAAAAGACTATAAAATCACATGGCATAAGTTAAATAAATTTTATTTTTAAAAATAATTAAGTTACTTGAATGTGTTTTAAAAAGTAAAAATACAAAATAAAAACAAACCTAATGTTAATTTTTTTCTTTTAAAGATAATATAATCATTTTAAAAGACTCGGGCTATTAGTTTTTCTTTTTAATTTTAATGTTAAAAAAATTGATAAAAAAACTGACAATACAAAAGGAAACAATACGAAACAAATGCTAAATTTTAATAAAGTAAAAATAGAAAGAGAGAGAAAAGAGACGAAAATAAAAGGGAAAGCAGTCGCTGTGACTTACCTCCGTCATGTCATGTAATTCTCTCGTGAGAGAAGTATAAACAAAAACCAAACAGAACAGCGGAGAGACTCTATTAGATTAGATTAAAGAAAAGCTGGAAATATTTTAGGAAAACTTAATAACAGATAAAGAAAAGGAGAGACGAGTGATAAAAAATCAAACCCAAGAGAGACGGAATGGGTCAAGCCTTTCGCAAGCTTTTCGACACCTTCTTTGGCAACACCGAGATGCGGGTACTCTATCTCTGTCGTTTACCGGTTACCTCTGTCATGTCATATCTTAAAAGACTAATTATTCTTTTTAATCATGATTTAGGGTTCTTTCTTGTGATTAGCGTATTTTATTTTTATGCTTATTCAATTAATTGTTGTAAAAAAATCGCATCAGGTATTAAATTTATATGATCTGATTCTGTTTAAATTGGAAACTGACATTGATGATATGGTTTCAAGAGATTTTGATTTGATTATTGAAACTCTCCAATCCAATCGAATCCGGACATGGTTACTTTTGACTGTTATCCTTGAAACAACATTTAAGCTTTAGATAGATGTTTTTGTTGAAGTGAAGTAATAGAATTAGTGGCTGCGTGTTTATCGTATGTGATGTGATTGTGCAGTGCAGTGCCGAGTCCACATGTTTTATGATCTCATCCTTTTTCCTTATTTAGGTTGTGATGCTGGGACTTGATGCAGCTGGTAAAACTACCATACTTTACAAGTTGCACATTGGAGAAGTATTATCTACTGTCCCTACCATTGGTTGGTATTTTTACTTATTATTGCATACTTACTTCATTGCTTTCCATCAAGTGTTCGGCTATATTTGTACCACCTTTTTAAACTTTTGGCGTTGCTGCCTTATGTTCTCTCGTATTTTTTGGTCACATATCATATAGATGATGTATGCTTATATTGTACTATTGAAGGGATGAAACTGCATATATTTGGCTGTCTCAAATATTTTCTTCTTCTTCTTCTTTTCTTATTCTTTGTGATATCATATGAAATTTTTTGTTTATTAATCCTATTTTTGGTTTATCAATTTGTTATCTTTGTTTTTAAACCATCAGTGCCCACAATTATGATATGGTGGATGTAGCTTGCTCTTAATATAGACGTACTATTGATATTATAAGATACTGATTCTTCCCATCACCCATAGGGTTCAATGTGGAGAAGGTTCAGTACAAGAATGTGGTATTCACCGTTTGGGATGTTGGTGGACAAGAGAAATTAAGGCCTCTCTGGAGGCATTACTTCAATAACACTGATGGACTGGTAATGTTTATTGTCTGCATGTCTTATTTTGCCAAACTATGCTTCTTTCAATTGTTTGTTTCTTTTTAAAGCTCAGTTCTCTCTTTGCATTGATCCTCATACTTCTACAGTGAATCCATGCAAGTTATCAGCTTTGTCTTGAAGCTGAAGGGTTTGTAATAGTACAGTAATCTTTACCTTGTTTTCAGGTTTGATGGAGTAGTTAATATATTTCCCCGTGCAGATATATGTTGTTGATTCATTGGATCGAGAGAGAATCGGAAAAGCAAAGGCAGAATTTCAGGTTGTATATTCAGAAAGGTATGTGGATTTTACAATGCTAATGCTAGAAAGAGTTCTAAGTTGACCATCATCTTCTCTTTCAGACCATCATCGAAGATCCATTTATGCTCAACAGTGTCATCTTGGTGTTTGCCAACAAACAGGACATGGTAAGCTCTATTAATGGTTTTGGATATGCTTTCCCTCACATAGAAAAGTCAGTAAACGAGGACTTCTTGAGTGATTCTGATGAGCTGCATGTATACTTACGATATTAATAAACAAACAAATAGAAATGTCCAAGTCAGTGTCCTGCACTGATACAAACTGTCTGACCATCGCAATCTTGCAAATTGAACAATAGCATAGAGACGATTAATTCTATTCTTCTGATGTAGATAGAGAGCATAGAGGATATAATAGTCCAGTACAAGTTTGTAATTATAATTTGAAAGACAACTGCATATAGACACACACTCATGTTACCTGCTGTAATGATTAATTACCAAGTCTATCCATTTCTATGCTGTCTTTTTGCTGTGTCTGTATTCTGGAGCCTGTGGTGCAAGTTATTTTTCCTGCAATTCTCTATGTTTGCATTGACTGAAACCATGCATTACAATTTGATATTCATGTATAATTTCTTGATTAAGGGAGTTGTACGTGAATTGTTACTGTCCTTTATTTGTAGTGCAGGTGATCAATTATTTAGTTTCATAGAGCAAAGTGCCATTTCATTTCCAGCTGTGTATTACCCACATCAGTAATTTATTGGATAAGCTATAATCTAGGCAAATTTGCCTACATTTGTTTTCTTATTACTAAAAAAAAATAAAAAAAAAAAGAGCCATTACCTGATTATTTTTAGATTAAAGGAAGTTATATTAGCTTCCTAAAAAGAATTGGAAAATTGTGATGGATGATAAGAGTCATAAGACATCATCCAAAATATAAAAGCTTTAAAACAATGCTGCTGAATATCAGCTAATAAAACTCCCCTAAATGAACCTGAAGCATGACATCATAGAGAAAAAAGAAAACTATCCTATCCCACAACATTTGTCTCGAAGAGTACTTGTCCACTACGCAACTATAAGCTCATCAATGTGGGGCAATGAGAAGGAGGTTGGTGGCAACCCTACCTTTAGCATATCTGCATGAATAGATCTCTAAGTCTAGCTTGTTCCTATTGGTTGCTAACCTAAGGATTTGACTCTTTATTTGGTTAGGCATGCATGCTTCTCTTAAAAATGTGAGATTAATGAAAGACAGGATATAAATTAAAAAGTGGTATCATACCTGAATATGGTCTTTTATGCATAACTTTATGAGAGCTATGAACAAGGATTTTTCTGTACTGTTGTACTTATCTAGTGATAATGTTAAATCTCAATCTTTTCTTTTTTCTGTAAATTAGTTTTAGATTTAGTAAATTCTCAGGTGGTATTTCTTTCCTCTTACTTCTGGATGAAATCCATATGTGAATGATAGATAAGGCAGCTTTTTTCCTAATTCTTACAAGATAGAGGTATCGAATCCAGATATGATACCTTGAGAACAGTGTGAAAGATCAGGATAATAGTAAGACTCTTTTGGTCAGAAAAGACTCATCTGAACTTGATGCTGAACTTGGATGTTTGACAAGTTCCAGCTAGAAAGTTGGTAAACTTGATTTATTTTGGAAATATACAGGACTGAAAACTTATGTTTCAGATCAATCTCTTGTTCTATTAAACATGAGAATCAATTGTTGAAGCCTCTCTAATTTTGAGTAAAATTCATAACTTCAAGCTATGAACCTTATCAAGTAGGGATTTGATTAAATAACGTATTGCCAGACTGCTTTCTAAGTTTATCAACTGTGCTCAATGTGAGTGGTAACCATGTTCTCAGACTTGCTTCTTATGTGATGCTTCATGCCTCTTGCTTGCTGAAGAGTTCTTGGCACGTAGACTTTGGACTTTAGAAATTCGCAAGGTGAAATGGAGCTGCTATGAGGGAGCTTGTTTATCTAATCTGCAATGCTTTCAATGGAGGGAAAGGTGCCTATCCATCTGCCTCAAACAGTGGTTAGATGCCTTGGGGCCTGTTTGCGTGTCTTTCAATCCCTGCCCTTCCCCCCACCCTGGTCCCTGGGCTTTCCTGTTTTAATTTGCTAAGAGCACATATTTTGAGTGGAAAGCAAAGCAGATTGCTTTTTCTTGTTTTTTCTGAGTTCCAAGTCTCATGATGGTGTTGGTGGGACTGCTGGAGGTTTGGTAAGATGGTTTTTGTTTTGGTGGATGTGATTTTCCAGCAAAGATGGTTGTAATGGTAAGCAGAAGGTGGTAGCAGCAGTGATGGAGAGAATGGTAGAGTTGTGACTCTTAGCTACTGCGATGTTTGTTTCAATTGCTAAGGAGTTTAAAATTGGAATTAGAACGTTCATTAATTTGAGACACAATATCAATCAATTTTATATACGAACAGATGAAATGAGTAGCAAAAGCACTCCAATAAAATAGAGGCAAACTAGAAAAAACTGAAAGGAGCAAATGCTTTCTATATTCCACTCTATAGTAATTTGTATCCTTGGTAATAGATTTTCCATAAGCATGCCTTGGAAGTCATGAGAGTGTTGCACTGAACTGCAAATACCTGTTGATTTTTATCGCATCTGACATGTTGGATTCTGTTTTGCTTGTTCAGAAAGGAGCAATGACCCCAATGGAAGTATGCGAAGGACTAGGTCTTTTTGAACTCAAGAACAGAAAATGGCACATACAAGGGACTTGTGCTCTCAGAGGAGATGGACTTTATGAGGGCTTGGACTGGTTATCTGGAACTTTAAAAGAGATGAGAGCTGCAGGATACTCTTCAGTGGGCACCTCATCATTCTAACATACCAAGGTTATTAACAAATTTCCAATTTACCATTAAGATTCAAGAAACAGCAAGCTGGCGATTTTTTCACTTAGTTTTTAATTACTTCCTTTCACAGGTTTGTTGGATGCGTAGAGTTCATCTTGATAAAGTTGAAGAGTTGGCCGTTGCTTCTGTGGAAATCCGGAGTTAATCATTTAGAGGTTGTCTAAATCACGTATGTTTACTGCCTTGCTTACCTTTGACCTTTCACTTTCTCGAGTGTATATTGAAATACAGTGCCTGACATTGATAAAAGTTAATTGACATTGGGGATCATCATGTAATTTGGGGTGTCTCTCTTGTAAAGTCGATTACTTTGATTCGGTCTCTTGCTGTGTTGGTTCTTTAAAAGGGAACCATCATTTTTGCCTTTATTTTCGTTAACCAGTGAAGGTAAAACTTAGATAAATCTTCTCCTGTCTTAGAAAATAGCTTGGCGTTGGGCATGGCAGAGGACAGTGGCTCATCACCACGTTGGAAGTGCTGTCATGATATTAAGATTCACCTGTTTTTGTTTTTTTTTTCTTTTGATTTTTCGAAAGAAACCATTTTGGTCTTGCTCTTAACCATTATTAGCGCACCTTAGTATTGCCTTGTGATTTGGAAATTTCCCTTTATTCTTCACAATTGGCTCATTTCTCTGTCTGGAGCAATTTGGTTACTTTATTATTAATTATTCATTAACAAGATAATGTTTGGTTAAATTGCTGTAGCCACAGCCACAAAACTTTATTCATTGAAATAGGATTTTTTTTTTCAATTTTATATGTTAGATTGTTTTGGAACATTATCTTTTCTATTTTTTTCATTCATTGAAATATGTTGTGTTTTTTTTTTAATTTTATTTTTTAATATTATATTGTTTTGGAAATTGTGCTTAATTTTTTATTTATTTCTTTACTATTAGGTCATTTCATAGATTTAGTTTTTATTTTTTATTTTAACATTCAATATTAGATCTACTAGAAATAGGATTGTATTTTTTTTTATATTATTCTGTATGAATTTATTTTAATCTCATACTTTTAATAAGTTATCCTGAGTTGATTCAGGTTAATTTATTTTTAATTAATTTTTTTTATTTTATCCTTTAATATTTGGTTGGTTGGGAATTTGGTTACGTAATTTTTTTTATATTTTTATTTATGACATTAACTCAGTGTCATAACCGCAGGTCTTAGAGTTGACAAGTTACTTGAGTTGACTTTTTATATTTTTTGGATTTTTTTAATTAAGCTTTATATTTTTTTTTCTATAGAGTTATCTTGATGTTTATTTTCTATAAAGTTATTTTGATTTTATGAAACATGTTGGAGATTTTGCAGGTTAATTTATGTTGACTTATTTTTTTCTTGTTTTTTTTTTTTCAATTTCATCTTTCAATATGTTGTTTGAGAATTAGGTTTTGTAATTTTTTCTGTGAAATTATCTTAGTTTTATAGATTTAGTTTTTCTTCTCAATTTCAATCTTTAATATTGGATCCATTTGAAATGAGATTTTATAATCTTTTTATTTGTTTTTTTCTTTTTTCTTTTAATTTTAGGTTGATCGAAAATTGAACTATATATTTTTTTTTATTTTCTTTCCATGGAGGTATCTTGTTTTCATGACCTGATTGATCAAATTAGAACTTTTTTTTTATTTCATCATTCAATAATAGTTTTTTTTAATTAATATTTTTATTTATTTATTTTTATTTTTTCTAGCAGACAAGTTGTTGATATTCAATTTATTATTATTGGTGTCAATTAGCTAGCTGTGGTGTTTGAGCATTTTGTTTTTTTTGCCAAATTCTTTGTTGTGGCATTTTTCTTATTGAGCTTCTCCTCTAGCAGGTTAATTTTATTTCTCATTTCATTCAAATCAATTTTGAAGACCCCGACAATCTTTATTTTGGCTTTTGATCTAGCCAGCTCACTTTTCAGTATCACATGTTTCTTGTTTCGCTTTTCATGCTATTTAATTTGATTTTGTAATTCAACTTGGTTCTTTAAAGACATTAGCTTTTAAAGATAATCGTTGAAATTGAAATTGATTTTCAAAGCCTCTATCTCAGTACTAATTTGCAGTTACACCCGCACCTAATATGTTCCTAATTCTTCTTAATCTTTCTTAGCTTGGCTTCTAACTGCCTTTTCTCCTTCTAGTTGCTTTTCTAAATATATGATTTTCTTGTCCTTTTTTTTTAGCTATTGCTCTACGAACTTTCTCAATTTCTCTCTTAATTTCTCTTCAGTGAGGATTTGCTTCTCAAGGGATATCTTGAGAGCTTTATCGGTGCCCATCTTTATTTGGAGTCTTTCTAACTGTTTTATCTCTTTTTTATTATTAATCTTTTTTCTTTTAGTCAGTTAAACAACTTGTGAAGTCTCAACTTCAAATCCAAGAGTAATGAGGATGGTAACTAGTGATAGATTTCTCCACCTTAGATACCTTTTACTTGTAACCAAATCTCTCAAACCATTTGATTCCTTCTTGATCGATACCAAAAGCTTTTAGTCTTGATGTTTTTGTCAACTTCTAAAATAAATTAATTATTGAATAACTAGGAGAATTGGGATAACTTGGTCATCCTTAGCATGTGTTGTATACCATTAAGTTGCCTTATAACTAAAGCGGATGCGTAATTGATATATTCGGCCACTCCCATCAGAAGCACCCATCATCTTTGCCCATAACTCATCAATCAATCTCTTGCTTTTATCCATGGGGCTTTCCACTTCATTTCTCATTGTGAGATTCCTTGCAATTTTATTTTCTAGTTTTCCTCACTTAAGTTCTTTCATTCCTGTTCTTTAATTAACTTCAATAATCTTTAACTAAACCATCAGAAGTTGTTGTTAAATATCAGCCTTTCAGTTTTTATCTAATCAATTAGTTATATGTACAACAATTGTTCACAACATCTCATTAATCATTTGCCAACCGTCTTACAATGGTTGAATGTTAAGATAGTTTTTACCGGTATATGTACAACAATTGTTCACAACATCTCATTAATCATTTGCCAATCGTCTTAGTGTTTTTGTATGCAACAAAATCTATAACTGTCTCTAAACTAGTTATTCTAGTGAGGTTTGGAAATAAATCAACCCAAAGATTTTTGAGGTATTATGCCTTTTCTTTTGTAAAATTAGAGTTATTTTTTCTCCTCTCAAATATCTCTTTAATTATCTTCCACTTTAGACTGGTAGCATTGATTTGGAACTTTAATCAATTCAATCAATTTTGTTAGTACTTTGTTGTGTTTTTGGTGAAAATAGACTTTGTATAGATTTTGAGAAAATTTTGGTTAGTAAACCACTCTTTCAAAGTAAGACACATGTTTACATTTCCAAAAGCGAAGCACCGGTACTTGAGATCTTAAAAATACATCAAGACCTTAATTGTTAAATTATGCATAAATACTTTCGTGATTTCCACAATCCTCCCATATTTTTTTAAAAGCTCATCCTCGCATATGCTTTTCAAGTGTGATGAGTTTCTTCAAGTTATTCCCAAAGCAACTCACATTTTTTATGAGTGATAATTTATTATCATTTAGTCTCAAGTAATTTTTTTTTAACTGCTGTAGGGATTTCCAACTCATATTCAACATAGGTCATCTTTTTAATGGTGGCCATGTTATCAACCCTAAGTCCTGCAATTCAACATGCTTTTTAGAATTAAACATCTCTTAATGTAATAATGTTTATTTGTGGAGTATATTTTCTACAGCCAAGTAATTTTATGTTCTTTTACGTGAGATATTGAGGCAAGTACTATCTAGCCTAAAAAAGATCTCATACTAACCTAATGATTTCCCTCGTATAAGTAATATGAGGGGTCACTAGGTAGTGAGATGATTCATATATCAATCATCGTTAATCCAAGTAATCAATAAAAAATCGGATGGTTTTATGAACTAAAACCCTAACTAAAAGTGTAAGTCGCTACTTCCCAACATAACTTAAAATTTTCTTGTGTGTGTATTCCAAAGTTATGTATCATAAAATAAATTAGTGGTGCATGAAGACATTCATTCATATCCAACATACATGTACGAGCAAGAGAAAACATGCTAAAGCGTAAAAAAAATAAGCCAAATGCAAAAATTTAAACACATCAATTTAAATAAACCATATAAAACACATAAAGCCTAGACCAAAACTATATATTGAAAAAGTTTCCAATAGAGTCGTCATTTTATCGTATGATAAGTTGTTGTCTTTTCTTGATCATGTTGTGGAACAGGAATTTCTAACATCTTCTGTACGACAAATCATAATCTCTGCTGCTACTGCTGAATAATTGATTGACCAACTACAATCTTTCGTTCCTGTAATTGATCCTTCCATGAGTCGCATAAATTGGTCACCCAAGGAAAGCCGTAAAAAGCTTAGATTGAATTTGAGCCTTCATTTGTGAATCTTTGTGTCTTTTGGTTTTATTATTATGTTTTGTTATTACTTATAATTGTTTCAGTGTTTGTTATTTCAGGTGATATCTTCTATACTCTATCTTTCTACCTTTAAACATTGAGGACAATGTCTTGTTTTAGTTGGAGACAGAGGGTAGTAGTTAAAAAAAACTGTATTTTCTATTTCATAAAGCATGTGCAAAATGATTGTTACTATGATGGCAGAGTAAGGAGAATCTTTTATGACTCTTGAGACGCATCTTAGTAACCATTCGTAACAAGGTCTATCA
>SRLM01002575.1:0-11553 GCA_015708895.1 Populus ilicifolia | reverse complement strand
AATCTTGATTTATGTTGTATAACAATTGGTACAACAAATGCTTGGCACTTTCATAGCCCATACTGTATGGTATAACCGACACCTGAGCTATGAAAGGAACTTGATTTGTTGTTAACATAAGTTATAATCATGAATGCTTGATGAAATTTACAAGTATTAGCATTAATTGAATAAGATGACTAATGTAATCATGTTAACAATCTATAATCTGATTGGAACCTCCTTTATGTGTGGTTTCCAATTGAACAATAAGAGTTTATACTATACTTGTTTGAAATACCATTAGTGGAACCTCTAACCTTGACATTTGTTATTATCATTGTTTAATCTTTACTTTAATATTCTATCTCCAAGTTCTCCTCATCATCATCATCATCTTCTTCTCTTTCTTTATTATTATTATTATTATTATTATTATTATTATTATTATTATTGTTGTTGTTGTTGTTGTTATTTATAATTTGTACAATAACCTCCCTGTGGTTGGACCCCGGTCTTGCCGGGTTATTTATTACTTCGACACTCCTGCACTTAGGAGAAGACATTAATCTATTTGTTGTGTCACTAAGTAAAGAAAAGGACATGAAAGACATAAACTTGATATTAATGAAAATAAAACCTAAACATTACAAAAATACAAAGAGAGAAAGCAAGAGCATGATCTTGATCTGAAGACCAAGATGCCTAAATGCACAACAAATGCTCTTTTTTATAGGCTAAAATTAAAAATTATTGATTTGATGGCTAATTAATGAGTGGGTAGCCAATTCTTGACTTGGTGACAATCCTTATCTTCTCTTATCTGCCCAAAACATCATTGATAACGTTAGAATTGGAACCATTGAAAACATAGAAGTTGTAGGAAATTGTCTTAACTTTCCAGAAAAAAAAAGAATGAAGTTATTTGAACTTCTAGAACTCTAGATATAGGCCAAACACTAAACAGTGTACCGCAGGTTATAAGATAGATTCAGACTTCTTTGTTGTTGCTACAATTTGGACTTGAAAATGACCTTTTTATATCTTGGACTCCATATGAAAGTTATAGGCCTATGTTTTACTTTCCATCCATATAAAGTAGACCTAAATCTGAGATATACAGCTCTAGATATAACCCAATTACTGAATAGTATTCTGATTTGGACTACACCAACATCTCTTTTCTAAATTTGGCCATCTCTTTGTCCTTTCAATTTCAGTTCTTAAACTTATCAATCAATCCTTTCATTGATATGGTAGGCCTGCATTTAAAATAAATATTTATTATAAATTAAAGGTATCTTATATTATTAGATAAGTTATTATAAAACATACTTTAGTTAAGAAGTTATTGATACTTTAAGTACAAAATGATAATATAATACCTTTATAAAAATAAACTTTTAAGTACTAATCTCACCTCCCAGCTAGCTTATTAGCAGTTCCTAGTAATCAAAGCGTTAAAATAGAAAAATAACTTATAAATTTCACAAAGTAAGGTATTTATCATTCAACTTCCATTAATCTATCTTGATAAATAAATTCTCATTAAATTTATATATCTGCTCAATACCTCTTAAATAAGATATTAATAAACCTTTCTTTTGTGCTCAATATATCAATATATAGTTATAGGGCTTTTCTTGGAAGAATTTTTTTTTGTTATAATGTTTAAGGTTAACTTTCTTGGGTTGAGATTATTTTTTTTCTTTTTTTTTCTTATTTTTTAGTATATACATATAACTTAATACACCATGCATCTTTAACCCATGTAACAAGCTTTCGGCTAATGACTGCCAAACCAGTTGGTCTTAGGGCATTAAGTGTTGAGACACCCTTACGAGCTTAGTAACTCGGGTTGCCAATACTGATATATTGATGGTGCGATGTTTGATTTCCTTAAGCTTTTCTCCTCAATCCATATAATAAGCGTTGGACCAATAGCTTCCAAGTGAGTTGACTTTCGGGTATTAGGTGTTAAAACACCCCTTCAGGCTTAATTGTTTAGGTTAGGGAGGCTATGAAACCAACTTATCTATATTTTTATTATTATCATTTTATTTTTATTTTATTTTTTCTTCTTTTTTTTATTTTTTTTCAAATTATATATTATCCATTTCCTTTAGTTGGTTACCTTTAACAAAAGAACATAAATAATGTAATAATCCAATGTGCAACCCATAATCATATGTTAAAGTGTGTGTGTGAAAATTAAGATTTAAGAATACATGTTAAATGAGTATATGAGCAGAATTAAGTGATAATAAATGAGATTTTGTAAACTTGAATATTTCAAGAAGTATTATAATAGACCTTGTTAAGAATGGTTACTAAGATGCGTCTCAAGAGTCACTTTAACAAAAGAGTTCCTTTACTATGTCATCTTAGTAACAATAATTTTGTACATGCTTTATGAAATAGAAAACACAGTTAGTTAATTTTTTTTGTAAATTACTAGCCTCTTCCCCTAACCAAAATGAGTCATTGTCTTCAATGTCCTAAAGTAGAAAGATAGAGTATAGAATATATCACCTGAAATAACAAACACTAACAAACCTGAAACATATTTAAACAAATATAAGAAATAACAAAACAATAATAAAAGCAAAAGACACAAAGATTCACAAATGAAGACTCAAATCTAACCTAAGCTTTTTACAGCTTTCGTGAGATGACCAAGTTATGCAACTCATGGAGGGATCAATTACAGGAATGAAAGATTATAGTTGGTCAATCAATTGTTTAGCAGTAGCAGCAGAGATTATGATTTGTCGTGTAGAAGATGTTAGAAATTTCTATTCCATAGCATGGTCAAGAAATGACAACAACTTATTATAATAATCATTAACATTTAACAAACCTATGGGTTTATGGTGAATGTGCAGTTGGGTCCAAGAGGAGATATGAAAGATCTCTTCTAGTGTGCCTAGACCACCTGGTAAAGCAATGAAGGCATCAACATGGTTAAACATTGCATTCATTCAAGTAGACATTGTGAAAACTTGTAGTTCCTTTCCAATTGTTGTTCCAATGATGTCCCCTTGTACTAAAGCTTTGGGGATAACTCCCAAAACTTGACTACCTCCTAAAAATACAGCTATTGACACACCTCCCATTAACCCAAGGTTACCTCCTCCATACACTAAATGAATCTTTCTCTTAGCTAGCATTTGATTAAGATGATTTGCTGATTCTTAAAACTCCTTTTCTTTACTAGGACTAGATCTACCGAAAACACAAACATTTCTTATGTGATGACTTGAGAAACTTGCGATTTCTACACACTTATATTTATTGAATGTATGGGTTAAGTAGAAATGAAAGGAATGAAGAAAGAATTTTATAGATGAGAAATTAAAAAGGCAATCACACCACCTATATGTAGACCAGCTAGAGTCTTACACATACACACACTCTTTCTTTATTTATTTATTAAAAAAAACATATGTATGTATAGGTGGTTGTGATTGTGGCTCTCATCTTCCTTGATTTTACATCCAAGAACAGTTTAAACGCTCTCTATAGGTCGGGGATAGGTTTCCCATTAGTTTTTTTTTAAAAAACTAGCAAACAAGGTCTTTTTTAGTCAAACTCCCAAGACTATGCCAAACATGATGCTTATTTTGATTATGATCAGATTTAAGAGTTAACTGAAGATTATCTAAAGACTTTCTGTGTTTTAAAATAAATCTCACCTTTTGACAATTTTCATAGGTTTTGTAGAATGCATGTGATTCCTTGAATATGGTGGGCTAGTAAAATCCACTTTGTAAGATTTCAACAGTCTTTTTTTAAAGAGAAATGATCCCCACGTGCTTTAGAGTGATAAAATTTAATGACATTACTTCATTGCCAGAAATAGATTTTTGAAATATTTGATTGGACAATAATTGAATAAGTAAGGGTCATCCTAATAAAATTTTTGCACATTGCTCAAAAATGTTCTTTTGTCTTCGATACCTAGTAAGCTGACAAAAATCCTAAAGCAAGAACATTGATATTTTTAGCAAACCAAGGCATTGAACTAAGAGAAAGTAGAGATTCATCAGGAAAGTAATCATTGATTAGTGTGATGGGAGGCATCAAATCTATTGTCACTTTTGATAAAAGATCTACATCAATATTTCTGGTGCCTTTTTCATCCTCGATTTCTTCCTGATTGGTCATAGCATAAGGAAATAAAAGTGCTGGCGGGGAATTAGTCTTTTCTTTGCAATGTTCAGATTCAACCTTTTTCTTACCCTTAGAGATTAACTCATCATCTTTCTCACAAGGTTCAAGAATTGGTTTTTTAATAACCTTACCACTACGAAGGGTGATGACTGATTTGATTTACATGTTGACTTCTAGAACTACTTGCATTTATATTGTATTACCCCTTGAGATTTTGTTGTGGTTGAGATGGAAACTTACCATTCTCTTAAAAACTAAGAGTAGATATCAATTTTGTAGGAGTATCTTTAAAATTTGTTATACTTTGAGTAAGTTGAGTGTTGATTATCTCTTGCTTTTCAATAAATGCATACAAAGTTTCCTCAAAATTTCTTCTAAAAGGTGGAGCATAAGAAGGTGCATATCCGTGATAATTTTTGAAATTACAGTGTACTTGAAATTGTGGTGGTGAAGTTTGTGCATTGTCACTCTTCGAACTGAAAGTTTAGTGATTTCTCCAACCACGGTTGTATGTTTGCGAGTATGGGTTATGATTGGGCCTTTGAAAATTGTTTAAAGCATGAGCTTGTTTATAGAAACATTCCTTAAAAGAAGACAAGGTTGGAAAATCATTGATTGGATGTTCATTTGTTTCACAGATTTGACACGCAATGTCTTGAATAGATTTTAATTGAGCACTCTTTTTTAATTCTAGTACCTTGACTTTTCTAGCTAAAGATGCAAACTTGGCTGAGAGGTCATGATCTTCCCTAAGGTTGTACATACGTCTACTATATGTATAAGGTTGAGTTTTACTCAATAACTCATATGTGCCTGTAGTGTCCTAATTTTGAGTATTTTCAGCAAGCAAGTCTAGGTACTTCATTGCTTCATTAGGGTCTTCATCTTCAAAAGTTCCATTGCGCATCAATTGCCCATCTTTAGGTGTTAACCCTTCATAAAAATATGAAACCAATCTCCGTGTTTCAAAACCATGATGAGGGAAAGTATTAAGTGAGTCTCAATACCTATCCCAACATTGGTAAAATGTTTCTCCTGGTTTTTGAGTGAAAGTGGTGAATTTTCTTTTAAAAGAGTTTGTTCTGTGAGATGGGAAAAACTTCTTTAAAAACTGCAGTTGCATTTTATTCCAAGCACAAATGGATTCTGGTCTCAAAATTTATAGCCATGTTTTAGCTTTATCGTTTAATAAAAAAGAAAAAAAAGCTTTAATTTGATGGAGTTCATGCTAAGATTTGAGTCATTATAGGTGTTACAGACCTCCTCAAATTCCTTTAAATACAAATATGAATTTTCTAAATCTAAACCATGAAAAGAAGGTGAAAGTTGAATAATACTTGGCTTAAAATTAAAATGAGATGCATTAGGAGGAAAAACTATAGATCATAGTGCATTTGTTCTTGTTGAATTCATATGGTCTCTAAGTGTTCTAACACGACTATTCTCATTATTTTCATTATAAAGTGATTGATTATCTTCTTCAGTCATATTTTGTTAAAATGATGAGGATACCCTATAAAGTCCACCACTTCATGTACATGACCACACTCTTATGCACGTATAGGAATAGAATAAAAGGAAGAAGAAAACAAAAAAAGAAGAAACAAGAGAAAAGAAACAAAGTTATATACAAGAAAAGTAAAAAGTGAAAATAAAATAAATACTATAATTTGTACAAGAACTTACCTCCCTGGCAACGGCGCCAGAAACTTGACACGACCAAAAAATTGATGTCTTCTCCCAAGTGTAGGAGTGTCGAAGTAATAAATAACTTGGCAAGACTAGGGTCGAACCACATGGAGGTTAATTGTATAAAATAGACAACAATTATAAACAACAAAAATAGTAACAACAACAACAACAACAATAACAACAACAATAATAATAGTAGCAATAATAATAATAAAAAAAGAAGAAGAAGAAGTTGATGAGAACTTTGAGATGGAAGATCAATGTAAGGATTAAACAATGATAATAACAAATCTCAAGGTTAGAGAATCCACTAATGATATTTCAAACAAGAAATAGAAACCACATACAAGAGAGGTTCCAATCAGATTATAAATTGTTAACATGATTACATTAGTTATCTTATTCAAATAAAGCTAATACTTATAAATATTGTTAGACATTCATGCTTATAACTTATGTTAACAACAAATCAAGTTCCTTTCATAGCTTAGGTGTTGGTTATACCTTATAGTATGGGTTATAAAAGTGTCAAGCATTTGTTGTATCAAGTATTATACAATATAAATCTAGATTAGTTGTTTAACAAGCAAAGTATTAAAGAGTGAACAAGATAACAAATACAAAACATGTTAGTATCAAACATTAAAATTCATATTAAGTTTACACTATATTTATTCTTACACAATTGATGTAACCCTTTTACCTTAACATAATAAACTTAGCTAAACATAATGAAAGAAAGAAAAATAAAAAAAATAAGAACATAAATAAGATAAAAGTTAACTATGTAAAGGAAAAAAAATGAAAGACATAAACTTGATATTAATGAAAATAAAACCTAAACACTATAAAAATACAAAGAGAGAAAGCAAGAGCATGATCTTGATCTGGAGATCAAGATGCCTAAATGCATGGCAAATGCCTCCTTTTATAGGCCAAAATTGAGAATTATTGATTTGATGACTAATTGATGAGTGGGTGGCCATATTCAGACTTCTTTGTTATTGCTTCAATTTGGACTTGAAAATGACTTTTTTAAATCTTGAGCTCGAAATAAAAGTTATAGGCCTATGTCTTACCTTTCCATCCATATAAAGGAGACCTAAATCCGAGATCTACAAGTCCAGATATGACCCAATTACCGAATAGTGTTTTGATTTGGATTACACCAACATTTCTTTTCTAAATTTGGCCATCTCTTTGTCCTTTCAATTTCAGTTCCTAAACTTATCAATTAATCCTTTCATTTATGTGATAAACCTATATTTAAAATAAATATTTACTATAAATTAAAGGTACATTATATTATTAGATATGTTAAACTAAAACATGCTTTAGTTAAGGAGTAAATGATACTTCAAGTGCAAAATGATGATATAAAACCTTGATAAAAATGCACTTTTAAGTACTAATCAATCTTTTTATTAGCAAGCTCTACTTGTTCACTTGTCTAAAGGTGATAAGAGGTGGTATCTTTATGTGTAATTCCATATTTCTTTATTAAAGACTTGAATGACTTGTTGCAGAAATGTGTTCCACCATCACTTATCATGGCTTGATAGATTTTAAATTGACTGAAGATATTTTCTTTTAAAATCTTTTTCACTATTTTGCGATCATTGTTTTGACTTGAAATTACCTTTATCTATTTTAAAACATAATCTACTATGACTAATATGTAAAGAAACTAAATATTGGAGGAAATGGACCCATGAAATCTATACCCTAATAGTCAAAGACCTGAATGGCAAGAATACGATTTAAAGGCATCATGTGATGTTTTGGAATAGATCCCAACTTTTGATAATTTTTATAAGTCCTGCAGAATGCATGTGAGTCCTTGAACATGGTGAGTTAGTAAAATCCATTTTGTAAGGTTTTTACCATTATCCTTTTTTTATGAGAAATGACCCCCACATGCCTTAAAATAAAAAAAAATTAATGACACCACTTACCTCATTATAAGGAATACATCGTCAAAATATTTAATTAGGATAATATTTGATAAATAATGGTCATCCTAATAAAAGTTCTTCACTTTGTTCAAGAAATTTCTTTTATCTTGAATGCTCCAATGAGTTGGCAATTGTCCTAAAACAAGAAAATTAATATTATTAGCTAACCAAGGCATTGTAGAGACATAAAGTAAAGATTCATCAGCAAAGTAGTTATTGATTAATGTGATGTTAGATTTCAAATTTGTTGTCAATCTTAACAAATGATCTACAACAACATTTTTTGTGTCTTTCTTGTCTTTAATTATAATATCGAATTATTGAAGTAACAAAATCCACCGCACCAATCTAGCCTTAGAATCTTTCTTAGAAAGAAGATATTTCAATGTCGCATGATCACTAAAAACAACAATAGGTGAGCCAAGAAGATAAGATTTGAATTTTTCACATGCAAATACTACTACAAGTAATTCTTTTTCAATGGTGGTGTAATTCATTTGAGCATTATTTAAAGTTTTGCTTGCATAGTAAATCACATAAAGTTGCTTATTTTTTCTTTATCCCAAAATAACATCCACAACATAATCACTAGCATTACATATTAGTTCAGAAGGTAATGACCAATCAAGAGGTTGAATGATAAGAGTAGAACAAACAAGTTTTTAAGTTTAAAAAAGGCTTCTTCACAATGTTCAGTCCATTCAAAAATATTATACTTTGTTAGAAGGTTACTTAAAGGTTTACATATTACACTAAATCTTTGATGAACCTTCTATGAAAAGCAGCATGTTCTAAAAATGATCTAACATTTTTAATAGATTTCAGTGTTAGCAAGTTAGCAATTAACTTGATTTTTGATTTGTTAACTTCAATTTCTTTTGATGAAATAATGTGACCAAGTACCAATGTCGTTTGTTACCATAAAATGATATTTTTCCCAATTCAATACAAGATTCTTCTCTTCACACCTACTTAAAACCTTTTCTAAGTTAGTTAAACAATCATAAAATGAATCGCCATTAACCATATCACTAAATATACTAAACATGTATATTTGAAACATGGTTGGTTCATTACATAATCCAAAAGACATCATTTAATATGCAAAAGTACCAAATGGATATGTGAAAGTAATCTTCTCTTGATCTTCCAATGCAATTTCAATTTGATTGTAAACTAAATAGCCATCTAGGAAAGAATAAAATTCATGACTTGCAACTCTTTCAAGGATTTGGTTTATAAAAAGTAAAGGAAAATGATTTTTTTAGTCATTGAATTAAGTTTCCTATAATTAATGCACATGCACCAACTAGTAATAGTCCTAGTTGGAATTAACTCATTGTTCTCATTTGTTATCATAGTGATTCTAGACTTCTTGAGTACAACTTGGGTAAGACTTACCCATTTGTTTTCAGAAATAAGAGAAAAGATTCCATTATATAGAAGTTTAATGACTTTATTTTTCACTACTTCTTTCATATTAGGATTTAGCCTTTATTGTATTTTGTCTAAAGGGTTTAGCATTTTCCTTCAGATAAATTTTGTGTGTGCAAATCAAAGGACTAATTCTTTTTATATCAGCTATGGTCCATCCTAATATATTTTTAGAGTTTGTAATAACTTACCTTCTTGATATGCATTAAGTTTGAAATAGATTATTACTGGAAAAATTTTCTTTTCTCTAAAAAATGAGTATTTGAGATTGAATAATAACGACTTGAAATCAAGTTTGGGTGGTTAAATGCTTGAAGGTATGGACTTAATTGATCGATGTGGCAATTCCTTAATTTGTGGTCTCAATTACTTACCTTTAATTCTTCCTAAAAATAAATCATTCACAAATCATTAAATTCATCAATCTCATTTTCGCTGGAAATGGTTTGAAATTCACCATTAACTAATTTTCAATAAAGTCCACTTCCTATAAATCATTATCATCTTCAGGTTGTTTGCAAATGTTGAAAATATTCATCTCTAATGTCATGTTTCTAAATGATAGCTTTATTAGTCCATTCCTACAATTAATCAACGCATTAGAAGTTGTAAGAAACGAGCATCCTAAAATAATACGAAATGAATTACACGCTTCAATAGGTTGTGTGTCCAAGACAATAAAATCCATAGGATAAATGAATTTATTAACTTCTACTAACATATCTTTAATTATTTCTCTAGGTACTTTTATAAATCTATCGGCAAGTAAAGGAGTCACAAAAGTTGGTTTTAACTCGCCTAGATTGAGATTCTGAAAAACTGAATATAGAAGTAAATTCACACTAGCTCCAAGATCAAGTAAGGCTCTTTCAATTTTATGTTCTCTAATAAAGCAAGAAATTATAGGACAACTAAGGTCTTTATATTTCAAAGCATTATTGTTGATTGATACTTAAAAGTGTATTTTTATTACGGTTTTATATCATCATTTTGCACTTAAAGTATCAATAACTCCTTAACTAAAACATGTTTTATAATAATATATCTAATAATATAAGATAACTTTAAATTAGGGTTTCTTAGTATATAAAAAGAAAGAGCAAGAGGAGAGAAGGGGGGCAGCAACCAGAAGTTAAGAAACACAAATTCTCTCCTCTACAAACCTAAAAAATCATGCTCTCTTTATTTTTTAAGAGTAGTTGTTCAATAGTTATGCAAGGCTAACTTTTTTCTTGGTTGCAAGGACACAACAAACCTTCGAATTTCAAGAACCATGAGATTTATTCTTCCTTTTATTTTCAGTTTATATTATGAATAAGTATGATTGTTTTTGTATGCATATTTTCTATGATTGTTGTTGATAATTGCTAGAACGGAACTCTAAGTTATTATTGTGAACAATTTATTGCTAAGTTTGATATCAAAACCGGAGTTGTGATGTATGAACTTGTGAAGCAACTAAGCTTGATAATTGTGGCAGAACTACTCAAATATCTAGGTTTTAGGGCTGCCATTGAACTAAATAATTAATGCGGACATTGAGATTATTTATTGGTTAGGGTTAGTTATACAGCGGATCCGTTAATTAACCAACGTTAAGAAAAGATAAAAATTCAGAATATAAATTGTAGTTTTGTTTCAAGGATCGATTCTAATTTCTGTTGGTGGATGTGTGTTTGCAACTAAGGTTTGATTTCTCGATAAATTTTGAGTTCAATTGATTTTGTTTGCTAGTTTAATTTCTTCCATAGTTTAGATCATGAAAAATCAAAACCCCCCAATTGCATAACGCATAGTATAAAAATCTGAACTAAATCTTCCTTGTGGGATTGACCCCTTGCTTGCTCTATACTATCTTGTGTGTTGTGTTTTAAGCTAGGGTAATTAATTTGTGCAACCACGACATCGCAACAATAACTTACATTAACAACAAATCAAGTTCCTTTCATAGTTCAGGTGTCGGTTATACCATACAGTATGGGCTATGAAAGTGCCAAGCATTTGTTGTACCAATTGTTATACGATATAAATCAAGATTAGTCATTTAACAAGCAAAGTATTAAAAAGTAAACAAGATAACAAATATAAAACATGTTAGTATTAAACATTAAAGTCCATATTAAGTTTATACTATATTTATTCTTACACCATTAGTGTAACTTTTTCACCTTGACATAATAAACTTAACTAGACATAATGAAAGAAAAATAAATAAATAAACAAAATAAAAACATAAATAAGATAAGAGTTAACAAAGCAAAGGAAAGGAAATGAAAGGCATTAATGATTAGTACTCAAAAGTGCATTTTTATCATGGTTT